>JABUQX010053103.1:32500-45892 GCA_015478945.1 Trachelipus rathkii
TATATATATATTATATAATACACTATAATAATATATTATATAATATATATATAGTATATATACTATAATATATATATAATATATATATATATAAATATAATATATATATTATATATATATATATATATAGGAGAGAGAGAGAGAGAGGAGAGAGAGAGAGAGAGAGGAGAGAGAGAGAGAGAGAGAGAGGGAGAGAAGAAGAGAGAGAGAGAGACCACAACCCAAGCGACTCTAACGCATAAAATTATGTTACTGATATTTGCCGTCTTAGCTATGATTCAATGTTTTCACTATATACGTTAAACATTACCTGGGATTTAGCGATAGGGAGTATGAAGAGAAAACATGTATCCAATGATTGTCTAGTAAACCCAACTGGGAAATGAAATTATTCATCATTTCTATTAATATGTAACTGTTGATTTGTCTAATAAGTTAAAATTATATTTATTTCAGGACGATGGACCAGAAGAGTGAAAATTTAGCATTGAGGGTAAAATTGTAGGGCTTCACGAAAGTGGCATTAATTCATTGAGTACTCTATTATTAGCTATAAAAGCAAGTATCGTCACTATTATGGACACCTTTTAGTGTTACTTTGAACATATATAAGTATTCTTATGCATTATTAATATGATTAAGTATATCTCATAATAGATATGATAGGTGAAGAATAATAATACTATAATGTGGTAATTGTCCTCTGTATTAAGCTCTCTAGGTTGCACTCCTATTTTGTCTATTAATTATTTACTATGAGCTGAAATCATATGATAATATATTTATGTATTATATCTATTTACGTTGATACTCAAAATCCCTACCACGAACATGTTAAAGACATTCAGATCTGGGTTATACCTATTATATATTAATTGATGTTACTTGCTCCTTCATTGTTATAACTCATGATACGTAAGTATGTATTCCATACACGTAGTTGAGTGTTATAATTAACCACCATTCCTGATTGTTGTCATGAATTTTAGTATTATATTGATCCTCTTCTCACAGACATAATAAACTCGATAAAATTGACAGACAAGTAATATTTAAAGATAGCTTGTGTAAGTAGACTACATTATTTCTGTTATAACTAGAGCATTGCAGCAGACAATACATAGTAGTTTGGACTACATAGGGTGATCTGAATTTGTAGCAATATATGTAATAGATCTCCTTGTTCATATTTAGATGGATCGAACGGTTCCTCACTGTGAAATTATCGTTGTCGAATTTTCTTCTTCTGAATAACATGCTCTCTCTCTGTCTATTTCTATCCTTGTTTCTTCTATCTTGGCTTAACTATTATTATTGTGACTTATATATTTCTTCTATTACATATGTGTCGTGTGTACTTC
The DNA here is from genome assembly GCA_015478945.1 of Trachelipus rathkii. Classification (NCBI taxonomy): domain Eukaryota; kingdom Metazoa; phylum Arthropoda; class Malacostraca; order Isopoda; family Trachelipodidae; genus Trachelipus; species Trachelipus rathkii. The sequence goes on from JABUQX010053103.1 coordinate 33,862, forward strand.
TCTTCGTTTACTTCATCTTCGTTCATAGTTTTGCTTCGAGATGGTTCATTAATATATTTTTCTCTTGGAGCAAACTCACGATTTCCTATAATTTGGTATTGGTTCTTCTACTTACTTTCTCTCCGTCTTTCTTTCATTATTATTTCTTTAGATTAACTATTTCTATCTTGTATAGTATGGTTTCTTTTCTTACCTTATACTGTTATTATTCGAACATATTTTATATATTTCCAGACCCTGTATGATAGATTTATTTATATTGTGCTATGAACTTAAATCTATATAAATTGCTCCATTATTATAATTATATATTAGTCTCTCTCGATATAGGGTTTAACCCTATAATATTAGGGGTAAGTTATGTGAGATAGATGGAATCATCAGTATTTCAGATACAATTCAACTTATTAATACTCTCACTTATATATTGATCTCTAAGTGTCCGTGGATGTGACCTATAAATTATTCATGAGAAACTATTATTTATGTAGTTGGTAGTCTATATGTTAGATGAACTGAGTGAATTTCACCTCTATGTAAATAGAATATAGGATACCAAACTATTATTATCTCATTTTGATTATTATTATTTTATTGAAATCTAGCTCCTAATATAACTATATTCTGTAGTGTATATGATTATATACATGTGAATATTACTCGCAGTGAGTATAAATATTTTATTCATTCCTTTTTAATTTATAATAAGTTATAAAATATTTTATTTATATATTATTTATTTTTATTTTCTGATAATTTTTTTTTATTTTTATTATAATTATTATTTTTTTATAACTATATATAGTAGATATGATTTTATTTATATAAATTTATTATTAACTCATATATTTATTAATTTATTTATCTTCAATATATTTAATTTATTAATTATTATTTATTTTTATATTATTTAATGTAATTTAAATTTAATTATTTATTATAATTATTATTTATATTTATATTAATTTTATATTATATTATGTATTATTTGTCAGTAATAGTACAGTTGATTATTATATAATTCTTATTTTTATTTAATTTATATATTATTTATATTATATTTTTATTATTTATATTCATTTTTTATTTATTATAATTATTATTTTATTATTATTCTAATTTATTATTATTTACTTATTATATATTATATATTATTAATATTTAATTTATTATTAATTTAATTATTATTGATTATTATTATTATTTATAATTTAATTATATTAACTAATATTGATTTTATTATTAATTTTATTATTTATTATTTTATAATTATTATTTATATTATAATATTATTATTATATTATTATTATAATTTTATTATATTATTATTATTATTATTATATTATTATATAATGATATTTATATTAATGTATTATTATTTTATTATTATTATATATTATATATTATTATTATTATTATTATATAATTATTTAATTTTATTATTTATAATAATTATTATTATTATATAATATTAATTACTATATTTATTATGATAATTATATATATATATATATTAATTATTATTATTATTATCTATTAATATCATTACTAATATTATTATTAATTAATTATATATTATTCATTATAATTATTATTTAATTACATAATTATTATTATTAATCATTATTATTTAATTTATATATTAATATTAATTATTATTAATTCTTATTATATTATTTATATATAGAAAAATAACTCTTTATTTAAATCTATATAATATTAATTAGTTATCTTTTGATATATAGTTTCTATTTGATTAGTATATTATTCTCTAGTGTCATTATATATTAATTTGAAGAATCTATTTTCAATATATATTATTATTATATTTATTTATTTTATATTATATTATTAATTAAATATTTATTAAAGTATTTAAAATATTATTAATTTTAATTATATTATGAATATTATTTATTATTATTTATTATTGTTATTAATATATTTAATTAATTAGGATTTTAGTATGTTATTTTAAGGACTCAATTTTCAATAAATTTAAGTTATTATTATTATTATTAATTTATTATTATATATACTATATAATATATATAATATTTTAATATTATTATTCTATATATTATTATTATTCATTATTAATTTATTATTATTTTACGATTTAGCCCCACTATGATTAATATGGCATAACATATTAATTATATTATGTTATTTAATCTATTAATTATTTTCATTACTATATTTTATTTCTTATTCTATTATTATATTTTTATATAAATATCATATTAATTACTTAACACTGTACATTTCGGAAAGTATTTGCATTGGACTTTTATCTATACAGTATTAGTTCAATGATCTAAATATGTGTATATTTAAGTGTAATTGAAAAGTCACTAAAGAAAACCATTAATGGTAAACCGCAAGAATATATATCCTAAATAACTAAGGATATTTTTGTCAGGCTTCAAAAAATATAACTGTATATATATATATGTAAATGATTATTATTAGTAATTATTATTTAATATTATAATTAATTCTATATATATATAATATTAATATTATATAATTATTATTTTATAATTTATATTATATATTAATAATATTTATAAATTATAATGTATATAATTTAATTTAATTATATTATATATTAATTTTATTATTTATATATTTATTATTATTATTATTATGTTTATATAATATCTTTTTTTATATATTTTTCAACCGATCTTTCGTAATACATTAACTATATAGATTTATAAATTAATTTATTTTAATATTATTATATATATTTAATAATATTATTATATATATTTATATTTTATTAATTATATATTTTATATATATTTTATTATATATTATTTTAATTATTTATATTTTATTAATTTTTAATTATTATTAATTATTGATTATTATTATTAAGTATATATTATTATAATTATTATTATTGTTTCATTTATTATTATTAATTTATTATTAATTATTTATTATTTATTATAATATTAGATTTATTAATTTCATTAATTATTATATATATTATTATTAATTATATTATAGAAAATTTTTATATTATAATTTATTTAATTTAATTATTATTAATATTATTATTAATATTACTAGTTTATTATAATTTCATATATATTATTGTATGTATTATTTTCAATTATCCTTATTTAATATATTAGTTTTTAAATTTTAATTGATATATTATTTATTAATTATTATTTTAATTTATTAATTATTATTATTATAGTTTTATAAGCTTTTAAATTACCTCTTATATATAATTAATTTTATTTTATTTTTTATTTACTTAATTAATTATTATTTATTATTAATTATATATATAATTATTTTGTATGTAATTATTTATATATTTATGTTAGTATAAGCACTTAATATATTCTATCATCAGAAATTCCATATCTCAGAAACATACTAATAGCTATATGTGTAGAAAAGGAAATTAATCATGATGTGATTATTCTGGCAAAAATTTTTATTGTCGGAATATCTATAAATTAATTAAAATATAATATAGAAATGATATCATTATTTGCAAAAAACTAACTAGATACTCGAGCGTAGTGGTACTTTTTGAGCTATCGTTTGTAATGATTTGTATTCGCGAACATAGATTAAAGAATATAAATTAAATAATATTATAGATCTAAATATAATATATATAAAATTATATTGATGCTTATTTTTATTTTTTTATAGGAATGTGAAATTAATTATTTTTATTTTATTCTATTATATTATATTATTAATAACTATGATAGTCATAATTAATTTTTCTCCTTAGAATTTATTATAACACTGTAATTTTTTCTAATATATTATTATGATTATTTATTATTTAATCTATTATTATAGTATTATTTATTAATTATATTATTATTATTATTATTTTAATATTATAACTTATGAAAAAAATTCAAATTTATGCATATTATTATATATAGGAATTATGTAAGACGCATTAAATATTCATTATTATTATTATTAATATTCTATTATATTATGTTTATTATTATTTATAATATATATTTTAATTATTATTATTTTATTTATAATTATTTTATATTATCTAAAATATATTTAATTTATATTATTGTTATATATTGTTATTATTGTTATTATTATTATTATTATGTTATATTGATATATTTTATATATTTATTTATATATTTATTAATTAATTATTAACATCATATACCGTCATCAATTTTGTAATTGATAATATATTTAATATCTAATTATATCGACATTCAATCTATTTTATATATAAAAAATTAAGATTGTTTTTTTACTATATAAAGGTATTACTATCACTTTGGCAACTTGATTTTATTTTAATGGGTGCTATCTGATAGACGAATCGTGGGAATCTCAGTAGTGAGGTGTGTATCGTTTTTTTTTTCAATAATCATTGTATGGATTGGAGTTAGGCGTGAGTGAACCTTCTGATCATGTATCTAACTCCATTAATATACACAAAGAGTGGGGGTTCCAGTGTAGACTCCCGAGAGGTGGGGGGAGTATTATGTATTGTCATTATCTCTACTGTATATAGTTTCCCACTGTATTAAGGCGAGAGTATACTCATGACTGTCCTGCATCGGTATTTGCAATGATTATACCCTTTGTGGATATTATTTTTATAGTGTAAATATAATAAATATAAATAAGCATAAATATAGAAATAACAATAGATTTGTTTACTTTAACGATCTAAAATAAGTGACTACCTTTCAGACGAGGAACCAAGAGGTCAGTTATTACTAAATTAGTTAATCTTTTAATATAAATTTTTTATTATTTTTAAATTTAATTATTATATTTTTATAATCTTTTCATATCTAATATAATTTATTATTTTTACCTTATGTGATTTTTATTCTCTCATAAGGGTTCTTTCAGTAAGCTATTGTAATGTTTATTGATTGATGATATATATTACTATTCTATTATATTATTGATTTTTTATATTATATTATTATTTATTTTATTTTATTATTTTAATTTTTTATAATTATAATCTCGCAACTCAATTATAATTGGATCCCAGATCCATGACTCAATTGATTAATCCTTTTCCCCGATTATTCATTAAATGTATGTTTATTGAAGTAATAATGGATCGATTAGATTGTTATTGATTTAAAATACTATAATTAATATATCAACCTAAAATTATATAAATTTAATTTTTTATTTATATTATATATTTTTTTAATTTCCGTTTAATTTGTATTTCCTATTAACAATTGTGAATTATATTATAGTATATTGATATGATACTTTATTATTGTTTTATAGTGTTTAATTAATTAATATATTTCAAATCAGATTATCATAATATCATGTTAGTCGTTATTATATATATAATTATATAATTATTATTATATTATATATTATATTATTATAATTCATTTAAAACAGATGTTTACTTTTTTAATAATTAATACTTTTTTATTCATGACGACAGAGATATAACTGCAGTGCATGTATTATTTGAGTTAAAATAAACTATTATATGTATTACTTATTTATTTAATTTATATTTATATTATATTATTATTATTAATTATTATATATTTATTTTTTTATATTTATTATATTATCTACATATATAACTAGTATTTATAATTATTTTATTATTAATATTATTATAAATTCATATTATTTATTATTTATTGTAATTTAATTATAATATATTATAATTCTCTATTATGTTATTCCATATGAAGCGAATCTAATTATATTAATTTATATTACATGATATTTGTTCAAACTTTTATTATATTTATTATTAATTAATTATTATACATTATATTTTTTTTATATTATTATCTTAATTATTAATCTCATGATATTGTCACTTCTTTATGTGATATTATGTCTCATTACTGACGGTGTATTATTATGGTTAGTTCTTATTTTTTGCAATGATTTGTTCATCTTTTTATATAATTCCTACTCTGATCGTGTGTTTCACGTGGTATAAAGTGTAGCTAGAAATGGTGTAAATATTGATTAATGTTCTTCGACTGTCTCTATTAGATGAACTCATGCGTACAGAACATCTTAATTCATCATCCATGTTCTGTATTACAATACATAGCGCTATGACACCATGGTTAGTCTCAGTTATTCTCTGATAGTTCAGTATCTAGCTATTCAAAAATTGTTAGTTGTATGTTAATAGGAAGCTCTTAGAATATTTTTTTTACATGCTTTAAAATAAGCATATTACTTTAATATAGTTTTATTCGACGTTTATGTCAAAAATTAAACAATTATGTACGATGTTATTGCTCGATACTCTCAAATTGATTTAATTATATTTAGGATACGTCTTTTATTTTGTCTAAATTTACTGTTTATTTTCTATTTTTCTATATCTTCATTAACTTTCTCTCTATCATATTATCTTGTATTGCAATACTTATTAATTTTTTGTTGTTCTCTTTATCTCAATTGCTTTCTTCTGTTATACTTTATTTTATATAACTTATCTCTATTATTCATCTTTTCTTACACTATTCATCAATTCTTTCTTAATTCTTGTACCTCTCTTTTTTCATCGATTAATAAATTTTAAATATTTCTTCAATTGTTTAATATATTTTTATTCAAATTATTTAAAAATTGATTTAGTTTGTATATTTCATATACATATCAAGTCAATTTTTATTATAGTTCCTTTATCAACAAAATTGCGCCATCAATTTTCATCTTTTACTTCTGTACTCAAATCTGATTAAGAATATCTAAAATATATCTCACTATATTATCTATTATTCGAACTCTTCTTTTTAAATATATGATGGTAGATATATGTGTTTTAATTTATCTAGTCTTCTTATATATACTCATTTATATTTATCTTGTATCTCATCATATTTCTATCCTTTATTCCGATTTTCCTCTAGTCTAGTTTTTAATAGCCAACTCACATACTTCATAGCATGGTCTATACTCATATATATTAATTAATAATTATTATTTAATATACTAATAACAACAAAGAAATTTTTTAACTATATAATTATATTTTATAAGTATTTATAATTATTAATTATTATATATTATATATCTACTATCCGTATAATTTGCATTATAATTACTTTATATATTTATTTAATTTATTTATATTATATTATATTAATATTAAATTAATTTATATTATTATATTTATTATTATCATTATATATATATTATTATTGATTATTTATATAATTTTCTTGACTTTTTATTAATGACATTAATTATTATTAATTATATATAATAAATTATTTAATTATATTTATTGATTTTATTAATTTAATTTATTTTTTGATCATGGTTTTTCTATCCTCTCCAATTTTTATTCAATTATATTATTATTATTATTTATATGTAAGTAATTATTATTAATATTAATTATTATTATATAATTATTGTTTAATTATATTATTATTCATTTTAAATATTATATTAATATCATTAATTATTATTATTAATAATTTATTAAATATTATTTAATTAATTATTTATTGTATTATATATATATATTATTTATTATTATTATTTTTATATAATGATTATATGATTTTAGGATTTGAGGTAATAATCTATAAATTTTTATAAGAGTTATGATTGTTAATGTTAATAATACCCAGTTTTCTTCTCTTAACTTCCGTAATTGATTCCTATGATTTATCTGTAATCTCCAATCTGAATATATTTATTTATTTAAATCTGATTTCGCTAATATTTTTTATCTTGATTATTATGTACCTTAATTATTAATAATATTTAAATTATTATTTGATTATTAATTTAATTATTATTACCAATTTTAAATTATAAACCTTCTTGGTAAAAAATGCTAAATTATTCGGATTAAAGAGAGTTTGGTTTATGATTATTTTATTTTTATTTTACTTTCACATTCAGAAATATGTTTAGAATTGATTATTAACATCAATCAATTAGAAATAACCAACGGTGGAATTTCAAACTCGTAGAAGTTTAATCTGACACAATAATGTTAATGTTAAATTCAAGATGTGAAATATATTAAAATGTCAAAGTTGTAAAATGAAAAAGCCTAAGAAAACCGTGTAAAACCGCAAAATTCCAATACTAAGGAATTTTGTCAGCTGTTTTAATGTTGATCAAATATATGATGATTAATTTATTTTTAATTATATATTATGTCAACGTGTTTATAATTTAGTTATTTTCTGGTTCTATTTAATAAATTATTATTATGATATTATTTGATTTCATAATTGCATTTCTATTTATAATATTTAAAGTAGATTATTATTTTACATCTATTGATACTTTATTGGAATCCGGAATATAATGGTTTAACAATGATTCCAAGGTATAGACAGGTCATTATTCTCCTATGGATAAGTTGTTTAACGTACCAGATTGACTATATATTATTATTAATTACTGTTATAAATATCTTTTTCTATATCTCTTCTTTTTCTCTCTTTACTGTAGATTTAATGATAACTATTCGACGATATCAACATATATACTTGATAGCTCGTACCTGTGTGTATTAATGTCATTTTAATGACTTGAATATAAGAGAGAATTTGCTATAATACTCAAATATGATAGTTATTTATTAGATATATAAACATAATTTAAATCTTTGTGTATTGGTTATTATTATCTCTTATATAAATAATTAGAATATTTTAATTTTTATTCGATAATTGATAAAATATTTGCCAAATAATTTTTAATTTCCATAAATATATAATTATTTATAATATATTATTTTATTATGTATTGATTTTATATTTATTTTATTATTTAATTATTTTATTATTATTATCTATTATTATTAGTTTGTTATTATTTTATTGATATTAATTTTATTGGTATATTATTATTATATATTTATTATTATTTAATTAAATTATATATATATATTTTTATTTCTATTATTTAATTATATTATTATTATTATAATTATTATTAATTATTATTAAATATCATTATTATATTATTATTATTTATTTATTTTAAATTATTTATTATATTATATATTTATATATTTATATCTAATTATTATATTTTATTGAATATATTATGTTAATTATTATTAATTTAATTATTTATTAATTAATATTATTACTTATTTTATTATTATATATTATAATTACTATAATTTATTATATTATATATTATTTATATATTATATTTAATTGATTATATTAAATTATTTAATTATATTTATTTTTTAATTTATATAATTATTATTATTATTATTATATTATTATATATATATATATATTCACGTTATGTGTCATTTATTAGTAATAATACATTGACAAACATTTAGATCTCATCTGTATTTCTTATTATTGTATTTATAAAATCATGATTTATTCATAACCTGATCGGTGATATAGTAATTATACCAGAAGAGTATTTCTAATTACCAATAAATATGTAATATTAATTATTATTATATTTGTCTCTCATAGATAGTACTGTTAATATATCTTATGTATATTATATTATTATATCTTATTATGATGTTATTATTAACCCCATATTATAACTTTAATTAAATTATATATCAGTTTTTCTATATATAATTGTGATAGATAAATAAATAGTATTTCACTATATTATATGTTATTAATTTTGAACCTTGTAGTATTTATTTGTGAATATAATTATTATATTATGGGAGTGATTGTCTTTGTGCGATATTTTATCATTTCTAGATTGGTTATAAAATATTCTTAATGAGTAAAATTAAAACTGAGGTGATAATTACATTATGTATATTATTATTGTTATTATATTAATTTTTAATTATATTATATAATATTAATATATTATTTTAATTTATTTATAATTTAATTATTATTATATATTATCAATTTATTATTATTTGTATTTAATTTAATCATAATTAATATAACTTATTTATTATTTTAATTGTTATATTTTAAGTTATTTATATATATTTTATTATTATTATAATTATGATTATGATTAACTATTATTAATTTATTATTTAGATATTAACTATATATATTAATTTATAATATTTATGTATTATTATTATTATTATTTATTTAATTATTATTTTATTTAAATTATATATATTATTATTATTCTTAATATTAATTTTTTTTTTAAATATAATACATATTATTAAATGTATTTTTTATATTTTATTTATTTAGAAATTTACATATCTCAATTAAATTTTGATATTATTTTTAATATTAAAATATAATTATTTATATATTTTATATTTTTTATATATAATTTTTTATTATATTAATTATTGACTATATGAGTAATAAATATTTGCTTTTTTGACCTGTATACTATATTTTTAGTATATATTAATAATCATTAAACTTTAATAATTTATTACTAATTAAATAATCTAATGTCTACATTAGATATTATATAATTATGTATAATTAAATAAATTAATAAGTGATGATATATTATTATTATTATTTGATATATTATCAATTATATATTAATATTCAAGTTAATTGGCTCTGATCGCTTTATCGTTAGTTAAAATTCTATAAATCTTTATTATATCTATATGTAACTTATTGGATATTCATAGATACTCTATTGAATGACTATGGGTAACAGATATTTTCTAGATCTCTAATGTTACTTGCTCATATAGTTCGAGGTTTCAATCTTATATAAAAAATTTCTCAAGGTCGGTTTATAAATTCAAAAATTTACGTTAAAGGAGAGGATAAAGGATTATGCTTTGTGGCGTCTATTAAATTGGTATGAATTTTATATAATAAGGGCTCCTGAGTTTTTATATATTCTCTGGCCATTTATGAGTCTACAACATATTGGAATTGTCATTTTTTAAATTTAAATCTTTAAATATTTATTATTGCTTTTTATTTATTATTGATTTGATTATCAAATTATATTGCTGATCTTATATTACTAATATTATTTATTATTATATATTCTTTATTACATATTTATATATATTATATCGTATCTTCTCATTGGATAAATTCAATATTAATATTATTTCATTATTTTTGCACATTATATATTTAATAATTTCTATAACTTATTCACTATCACTAATTGATTGATTATAAATATAATTTATGTTATTTCTCGTCTATTATATATAATTATATTATTATATTATTCTTATTTATCTTTCATTATATACAAATTTAAATATAATATTTAATTATTTATTTCTTTATATCACTTTTTATTCATTTTTTTATTATTATAAATTATACAACAATTTATATTCCTCTCTATCTTATGGTGTACATATTAATCTCTATTTATCATCTCATTCTAACTACAATATGTATCTCTTTCGGGTAGTTCGTGCTATTCTATTACTGTTGTTTTTGATGTCATGTTATCATATTCGTGTATATAATTACACTGGATTAATTTATCTCATTAGTTACGATAATAAATACACCACCGTTCCAATGTTGTGTTTATGCTTATATTACTATTCATCAAATATTATATATAGATATATATATATATATGTGTGTTAGTATGTTAAGTAGAATATTATTCTTAAATAGCAACCCACAGTGATCATTATGCTAACTACTTTGCGTATTACATTGATGTACGTTAAAATCGTTAATTTTTTTATTGAATCTTTGTTATGATTATTTTAGCGTTTTACTTTCATTCTTTATTCCACGATACAAGCGTGTTATAAAACTTATTAATTGATCCTCTTCTATCCTATCATCTTTGGTCTAAAACTTCTATTATTTTTTTCTGATCATCGAAATTTTTCTTTATCTTTCTTCATTCATACTTATCTTCTTATTCTTCTTCTTCTTCTTTCATTTTATCATTTTATTCTTAATTCTTTTATACTTTAATTATTAATTAATTATTATTAATTATTATTATTAGTATATTATTATTATTCATTATCTAATATTATTAAAATATTATATATATTAATTTATTATTATTATTATTATTAATATTATTATTATTATATATATAATCTTATTATTATTATAATATATTAATTATATTA
>JABUQX010053104.1:0-36764 GCA_015478945.1 Trachelipus rathkii
ATCTATAAAGCTCTATCTTTCGGCCTTTTTTGAGAGATGCATTTCAATGCCCGAACACATTATGTGTTTATCAAAATGCGAAATACCGTTATCAAAGAATCACAATAATTTAAGAATTTAACTAGATACTACAGTTCAAAAATGTTGAAATTTAGGAAAAATCGTACTTTAAGAGTTCAAAATTGTAATGTGGAAAATTTAAGAAAAGCGTGATTTTAGAAGTGAAATTTTTTAATTATGTAAAACAGTTTTTCACCAAACTATGAAAATATTTGGTATAGTAAAAACAAATATATAAATAGTTTGGTCATTGAATAAATGAACATTTTTAAATATACACTTCTAATTATATTAATTCTCTTGAAATTCATTTCTGAGCTCTTGTATATCGAGAATTGCATTCAATGAACATTATTTTCCAAATGCGAGAATCAATACACCCGCTTAAAAACTCAATTTTATATGAGATTTAATTACGAAATAACAATATCAAGTATCTTGAAAATATAGGAAAATAAATCGTAATTTTAAAAGTTCTAAATTTGTAAGGGAAATTTAAGAAAAAGCGTATTTTAGAGTATAAATGTATGTTATATTTAATGTAGTTTATATGTTATGAAAAACTACCATGAATATATATCATATAAATTATTTAGGTATTACACATAATACCCACTGAATTGAAAGATTTCATTAAAAAAAACGTCATTTAAGACACCTAAACAGATTAAGTTATAAATACACATTCTGCTTAATTGGTAGAATTAGCGTTATTTGATCCATCATTCACAGATTTCTCTCTAAGAGAGTATGCTGAAAATACCGTTAAAGACCTATTTAAGATTTACCAAATTGATTGATCTGTCTCAATGTGATATATTAAAGAGGCAGATATAAACATTGTGAATATATAAGAGCTCTAAATATATTTGTAATTGAAAGAGTAAGAAAAAGCGTAAGTTTGGGCACGTAAGTCATAATAATAATTTGTTTATATATAACATCAGGTTTCTACACACATCTATTCGGTAAAATAATTGAGTCGCCTTCATAATTAAATAACACAATATTAGAGAAATTTCATCAAAAAAACATCAGATCGTACAAATTTTAGAGACCACCACTAAATAACTGAGTCTGTAAATAGATTCTCTAATATTTATGCTCTTATTGAAATTGCATTTCATGTACACACACTATTTGTTTTTCAAACTCGATATTAATACCCTCCATAAAACCTCAATTTTAAGATTTACATATTAATTTCAAAATATAATTGAAATCGATTAGGTATCGTACTTACAAGAGTTCTAAATTTGTAATTGTGAAATTTAAGGAAAAAGCGTAATTTTTAGAAGTTTATAAAAAATTCAAGTCTGGACGCCAGTTCTATCTCAGTATATAATAAGCGAGGTTTCAGACAACTAATGAAATATTGGTATATAATAACAAATGATTGAAATTTCATTAAAAAACCGTCAATTTAAGACATCGCGTAAAAGTGAATTCAATAAATTCTCTGTTCTAGAATTTCAGAAAATTGATAATTTACGAAACAGAACATTATACAGTTAAATGCTGAAATCCCGTAAAAACTCAATTTTTATACGATATCTACCAATAATCTAAGTCATTTAATGCCTATAAATTTATAGGTATTAAAATATTCGCGTACTACTTTATAAGAGTTCTTAAATTTAGTAGGGTGAAAATTTTGACACAAAAGCGACACAAATCAATGGCAGATAGTTGCATTACTTTATAAATTAATAACACATTAACAATTATCTAAAAAATAAACGTGTTAATTGATGCATGAACACGTGTGTGCAGTGGTTTTGAAATATTCATTAAAAAAACGTCTACTATTAAATGAGACATCACCTAAAACTATTATAATTCACTTTCTGCATTTTGAGAGAGTATATGGCGCATGTCTATTTGTAAACAATATGTTTTCAATGAGAAGAGAGACCGATCTTAACATAATAACACTAATTTAAGATTTACCAAATAATTCAAATGTGGAAATTTAGGGAAAAATCCGTACTTTTAGAGTTCTAAATTTGTAATGTGATATTTGATTCCAGTTAACTACTAAAAGTCAAAATCTTGTATTTTGATTAAAACAGGTGTTTTTGGTTTAAGGTACCATGATCTTGTGTTTACATCTAAAAAACAACATATGTTGGAAATTTCATAATTAAAAAGAATAAATAAGACAACCTAATATTTTTTCAATTCACTTTTCTTGCTTTTTGAAATTGCACATTTCAATGAAAAACATTATTTTTTTCAAAGCTGAAAATACCTTAAAACTCAATTTTAAGTTTACCAAATAAATTTCAAATGTTGAAATTTGGAAAAATCGTATTTAAGAGTTTAAATTTGTAATGTGAAAATTTAAGCAAAAGCTTAATTGAGAAGTAACGTTTTTTAAATTAAAACAGGTTTCACACATATGTCTTTGACACGAGTATCTAGTATATAGTATATATCAAAAGGAGAGAAATAAATTGAAGAACTATTCTACATTAAAAAGTCAAAAACATATAAGATATTCACCTAAAATAATAACCTAAACCATCTCTTATATCTGCGCTCATTTTTTGGAATTTCGCACTGAGTTATGAAAACTCCTTTGATTAGTTTCAAATGCCGAACTACGTACCATCGTTAGCAAGTGATAAACGTCTAACAATTTTAATATAGAAGTTATCAAATCAAACAAATAAATTCCAAAATGTTTGAAAATTACGAGAATAAATCGTACTTTTTAAAGAGAACATTGTATTTGTACTAATGAGTAGCAAAAATACTGAAGGAGCGCTAATAAGCGAGAGTAATATTTAGAAGTATAGAATATATTTATTAAAAACGGCTATATTCCCAACTTAAATACAAACATGCTAGAATTTATCTAGCGATCTAGTATATAATTACAAGACGCAAAAATCGAAATTTTCATTAAAAAACGTCATTTAAGAGACCTACAAACAGAGATGAAAAAAAAGATAATCTTATCTGTACTTTTGCCCAATTTAATAAATTGCATTCAATGTATAACACAATTATTTTATTCAAATGCTGAGATAATCTGTAACCGGGTGCTTTAAAAACTACTTTTGAAGCGAATTACCAAAACGATAATATGGCGAAAGTATTGCAGCTAAAAAAAAAGGTATATAAGGAAAAATTTGTATACTATTTATAGAGAGTTCTATATATGGTTAGATAATGAAAATTTAAGGAAAAAGCGTAATTTAACAAAAGTTAAAATTTTTTTATTCTTATAACATAGGTTTACGAACAAGAAGTATAATATTGTAGAGGTATAGTGTTAAAGAACACAATATTAAGTAATAAAATCTTAACATTATAGTAAACGTGATTTTAGGACACCTAGAGAGAGGAGAGACAAATTCTTTCATTTTATCATGAGGCTTTGTTGAAATTGCATTTAAATGAACACATTATTTTTTCAATGCTGAAAATAATAAAAATCTTTGGTAAAAACAAAGAAAACTCAATTTTAAGATTACCAAATAATTTCAAAATGTTGAAATATAGGAAAATCGTACTTTTAAGAGTTTCTAATATATATTGTAATGTGAAAATTTAGAAAAAAGCGTAATGTTAGAAGTTGAATTTTTTTATTAAAACAGGTTTTTCACAACTCAATGAAATATTTAGGTAATATTACAAAATATTGAATGCAATTTCATAAAAACACGCTTCCATCTTAATATCACTCTAAAATAAAAGTATTAATAAATTCTCTTTCCTGCTTTTTGAAAATGCATTCATGAAAACATTAAATATATTTCAAATGAGCAAGAATTTAAAATACTGTCCAGAGTTAAATAACTCTCATATATTTAATGATTTAACCAAATTTCATAAAATGTGATGAAAGTAGAGGGAACACACATATCGTACTTTATTTAGAGTTATATATCTAAATTTTCAATGTGGAGAGAATTTGATATAGTAAAAAAGCAGGTAATTTAAGAAAGTTTAAAATTTTTTATTAAAACAGGTTTTACAAACTAATGTAAAATAATGGTATATAAAAACAAATATGAAAATTCATTAAAAAGACGTCAATTTAAGACACCCCTAAAAACTATTAATAAATCACTTTTCTGCTTTTTTGAAATTGCCATTTCAAGAAACACATATTCCTTTTTCAAAATGCTGAGACATAGACTGTTAAAAACTTTCAATTTTTACGAGAATTTACCTAAAATTAGATTCGTTGAAATTATATATAGAGAATAATATCATAACTATGTGAAGAATTCTAATTTGTAATGTGAAAATTTAGAGAAGAACGTAATTTTAAGAAGTGATGATTTTTTATTTAAATTATCTATGATATCCTCTATCATATCTATGAAAATCTTTTGAAGGTATATAAATATAATACAATATCTGCGGAATTTAGGATGGTCATTAAAAAACGTCATTTAAGAGACACACTTAAATACTAATTAAAAATTCTCTTTATCTGCCTTTTTGACAATTAGGCAACTTTGCACAATGAAAGTAGAGGTTTATCATTATTTTTTTAAATGCTGAGAATACGTTAAAAACTCAATTGTTAAGGATTTACCAAATAATTCAAATGTTGAATTTAGGAAATCGTACTTTTAGAGTCTAAATGTTTAATGTGAAAATTTAACTAAAAGCGTAATTTTAGAAGTTAAAATTTTTTATTAAAACAGGTTTTCACAACTAATGAAATATTTGGTATATAAAAACAAGGTTATTAATTATTGAAATTTCCATTAAACAATACATACAAGATAAATAACCAAATCACAGCAAACTAGTAATAAATTTAACTTTTTCTTGCTTTTTAATTTTGAGCCATATTCAAATGAAACACATTATTTTTTCAAATGCTGAAATACCCTTAAAAACTCTCAATTTTAAGATTACCAAATAATTTCAATGTTGAAATTTAGGATAATTCGTGACTTTTAAGAGTT
Source organism: Trachelipus rathkii (assembly GCA_015478945.1). Lineage (NCBI taxonomy): Eukaryota > Metazoa > Arthropoda > Malacostraca > Isopoda > Trachelipodidae > Trachelipus > Trachelipus rathkii. The sequence goes on from JABUQX010053104.1 coordinate 4,995, forward strand.
CTAATTTTGTAATGTGAATTTATAAAGAAAAAGCGTAAATTATTAGAAGTTAAATTTTTTATTAAAACAGGTTTTTCACAACTAATGTAATATTTGGTATATAAAAACAATATTGAAATTTCATTAAAAACGTCATTTAAGACACCTAAAAACTATTAATAAATCTCTTTTCTGAGCTTTTGAAATTGCATTCAACTGAAACAAGCACACACTTTTTACAACTTGGAGAAAAATACAACAGTAAAAACTCAATTTTAAGATTTTACGTCCGCCAAAAAAGTGGTATGAATTTCTCACAAATTAGAGATAAGTATATTGGTGAAAAATCGTACTTTTATAAGAGTTATTAAATTAATAATGTGAAAATTAAGAAGAATAATGGATGATAAATGATATATAAGAAGTTAGAGAAATGGTTATTTATTAAAACAGGTTTCACATACAAGATTTTTGCAATGGTAGTGAATGGAGATCATTTCGGTACATACACATACATAGAGGAGTAGAAGAGAGCTTACGCATTAATATATATCGTTATCAAATATATAAATCACTCTACCTAAAGTATAGTTTACACAAATTTCTCTTTTATATCTGTCCTCTTGATAATATGAGCATGGAAGTAAGTGAAACTTACCTACTTCTTTTTTTAACACCTATTACTGTAAATCCAACGTTAACACCTCTCTTTTAAGATTTACGAACAAAATTTCAAATGCTACAATATTTAGGAAAAAATTCGTAAGCTCTAAGAGTTCTATTTTGTAATTGTTCGCTAATAAATATTTAGGAGAAAAGCGTTAATATCTTTTAAGAATGTTAGAGAATCTGCAATTTATGTAAAAAATGAAGCCACGCTCACCATCTTTAACGGCTGCGATGAATAAAATAAAAAATGAAATTGCAATAAAATAATTAGTAAACGTCAAGTTAAAGATACCATATATATTAACAATTAAATAAACATCAGAAGGTTTGCAAATTTTAGTTTGAAAATAGCATTTTCAATGAAATATCATACACTATTAATTCATCTTTAAACTTTAATCATTTTATTTTTATTTTGATTAGTTTCACTCCCCCCTTAATTGATATACTATTTCAAATACAGATAATAAATAAATTTAGGAAAAATGGTACTTTTAAAGAGTTCTAATTTTGTAATGTGAAATTTAAGAGAAAAAAAGCGTAAATTTTAGAAGTTACAATTTTTTTATTTAAAACAAGATAATGTTCCAAAATTAATTGAAATATCTTGGTATCTAAAAAACAAATAGTTGAAATTTCATTAAACCAAACTGTCAATTAAACAACCTTTAAGTATTTAACTTTCCTTTTACTGCCTTTGACAAAATGCCGCTCAATCAAAACATCATTTTTTCCAGTGCAACAATATTACTCAGTTAAAAACTAACGATCTATTCTAAGATTATACCAAATCAATTTCAATGTTGAAATTAGAGAAAAATATACAGCGAGACTTTTAAGAGTTCTAAAAACTTTGTCTGTATAATGTATGAAAAAATAAGAAAAAGCGTAATTTTACAGGAAAGAATGGGAATTTTTTATTAAAACAAGGAATATTCCCACACTAATCAGTTATAAGTTCTTTCATATGAATAATTCATTTCTGCAAAATATATCACAAAGTATTGAAATTCAGTCAAAAAATCGGACACACGCCGAGGCACGTCAATTTAATGCACACCTAATTTATTTTATACTGAGAGAGCAAATGCTATTCTTTTCTGCTTTTGAGGAATTGCATTATAGAATTGAAACACTGGTTATTTCTTTGTATTCAAATATGCTGAAAATACCGAGTAAAAACTCTAATTTCACAGTATGTTCACAACAAAACATAATGATCAAATGTTGATTAGGAAAAAGATTGGCGAACATTTAAAGAATTCTACAATGGATGGTATAGATGTAGCCTCTATTGATTTTATGGCAATTTTGTTGAATAAATGTGCAGACAAGAGAATATTGAGACGTCTTTAGAGGTTGTCTAAATTGACGTTTTATTTAATTCAAATTATTATTAGTAATATTATTTATTAAACTTCAAAGCAAAACCAGTCCTTCTTTAAGGATAACTTTAATAAAATAGAAAAAATATAAAGTATCGCTAAGATATACGTCTTTTGCTAAATTTTCACCATACAAATTTAGAACTCTTAATACGATTTTTCCTAATTTCAACATTTGAAATTATTTGGTAATCTTAAAATTGAGTAAAATTTTAACAGAGGAGTATATTTCAGCATATATGAATAATATATTGTGTTCATTGAAATGCAATTTCTAAAAAGTCAGAAAAGTGAATTATTAATAGTTTTAGGCAATTAAATGACGTTATTATTATAATGAAATTCTGGAATATATTTGTAGTGTTTATATTATACGCTTAAATCACAACCCATTGTAGGTTGTAGAGAGAGTAACCTCGATTTTCAAAGCTAGAAAACAGTATGTTTACAAACTTCGTGCTAAAATTACGCTCTTCTTTTCATAATTATGTTCACACACAAATTATTTAGAGTATCTCTCGCTTAACATAGTACGGAATTTTCCTAACAATTTCAACATTTGAAATTAATATTGGTAATTAAAATTCGCGTAGTGGTTTATAATCGAAGTGACAAAGCTATTCGAAAAAAATAATCGAGTGTATGCCATATCGATATTATATACAAATTTCAAAAAAAGCAGAAAGACGAATTTATTAATACTTTTAGGATAATTTAAATTGACGTTTTTAATGAAAATTCAATATCTTCTCTTTTTATGAAGAGATTATTATTATAATACGGAAACTATATCGGATGGAGTGTATAGTGGTAGTAACATCTGATTTATAACATAAATAGATGATAATTAACTTACTAAAATTACGTCTTTTTCTAATTTCATCACAGACGAATTTATGAGATCTTCTTAAATTAAGATTTTTCCTATATATTATCGATAATTTGACAATTTGAGTAGTAAATCTTAAAATTGGAGAGAAGATATTTTAAGCAGTTATTTACGCATTTGAAAAATATATGTGTTTTCATGAAACAATGTAATCGAAGAAGAGTTACTAGGTAAAAGGGTTTTTGGTATTACTAAGTTTATTTAGTTGAATTCTAAAATAAAACTATTATTAATGATTTCAATATTGGCTCTGATCCTTAAGATATTTAGTTATTATCCATTTAGGATTGTATGAAAACATGTTTTCAATAAAAATACTTTTATACTCTTCTAGTATACTTAAAGTTACTCTTTTTCTTAAAATTTCAACATTTAACAAATTTTTATAAAATCTCTTATAATAAGTAAGTATTTTTTTTCACCACTAAGAGTCATACATTTGAAAATTTTGTGAGAGTATATATTAAAATTGAGGAGATATTTTAACGGGATTCGTCCACACAGAAAAATACGCTATCTCAGTGATTGAAGAAGTGCCATTCAATACTCCAAAATAATCAAAGAAAAGAGATTATTAACTGTAATACTTATTTTTAGTGTTTTATAAATGAGAAAAAAACAGTTGGCTGAACTAGAAACTTGAATGTATGCAATGATGGTGTATTATTAATATAACAGAGAATATTCATTAGTTTTGAACCTGTTTAATAAAAATTTAACTTCTAAGAATTAACGCATGTTCTTAAATTTTCACATTAAAAGTTAGAAACTCTTAAAAGTACATTTTTTCCTATATTTCAACATTTGAAATTATTGGTAAATCTTAAAATTGAGTTTTAACGGTACTTTCAGCATTTGAAAAATAATGTGTTTCAATTGAATATGCAATTTCAAAAGCCAGAAAAGAGAATTTTATTAATAGTTTTAGTGTCTTAAATTGACGTTTTTTTATGAAAATTTCAAATATTTAGTTTTTATATACCGAAATAGCCGTTCTAATCATTTTTATATTAACTGAGAAATAAGAATATTTTGGATTAAAAAAATAATTATTACTTTAATATATTTTGTAATATTATTTTCTTAAATTTCAAGTCTATGACATAATTTTAGACTCTTATACAGTATCGATTTTTTGCCTAAACTTATTGTCAACAGTTGAAATTATTTTTGGATAAATCTAAAATTGCAGTATTTTTAAAGGGTATATTTTTATTCCGACATTTGAAAAAATAATGTGTTCATTGAAATTAGCATTTAAAAAGCAGATAGAAGAGAAATGTATTAATAGTCTATAGGGTGTCTGTAATATTCCTGACGTTTTAATTTTTTTATAAAATATGCAAAATTTCAATATTTGTTTTTATCTAACCAAATATTTCATTAGTTGTTAGAACCATTTGTTTTCAAATAAATAAAAAAATAATCTTATAAAATTACGACTTCCTTTGCAAATTTATCTAAACACATTAAACAAAATTAAACTCTTGACTAAATCAGCTTTATTTCGAAGTTCCTAAACTTACAAACATTTAATATTTATTTGGATTAAATCTTATATAATTGCGATTATTCTGTTAACGGTATTTTCCGCATTTGAAAAAATAATAGAAGTTCATATTTTGAGCAAATGCTAACAAAAAGCAAGAAATAGGAGAATATTTATCTAAATAGTTTTAGGAGAGTCTAATTTGGAGAGTCTCGGGTCTTTAATGAAATTTTCCAATTGTGTTGTATTCAACCAACATTTCTATTATGTTGTAAGATTCCGGTAATGTAATAAAAATAATAAACTTTTTATAAATTACACTTTTTTTAAATTTCACATTACAAATTTAGAAACCTTTAAAAGTACTGATTTTTCCTAATTTCACATTTTGAAATATTGGTAAAATCTAAAATTGAGAGTTTTAAGGTATTTCAGCATTGAAAAATAATTGTGTTTCATTGAATGCAATTTCAAAAGCAGAAAAGTGAATTTATTAAAGTTTAGGTGTCTTAAATTGCGTTTGTTTAATGAAATTTAAATAATTCTTTTTTATAGTACCAAATCATTAGTTGTGAAAAACCGTTAAAATTTTAAATTTATACTTCTAAAATTAAAGACTATTTTTCTTAAATTTCACATACATTATGAACTCTATAAAAGTACGAATTTTTCCTAAATTTCAACATTTGAAATTATTTGGTAATCTTAAATTGGAGTTTTTAACTGGGATTTTCAGCATTTGAAAACAATTATGTGTTTCATTGAAATCATTTCAAAATCTTGAGCAAAAAAAGAGAATTTATTAATAACTTTTAGGTGTTTTAAATTGGACGTTTTTTAATGAAATTTCAATAATTTTTGTTTTTTAATATCCAATATTTCATTAGTTGTGAAACTGTTTTAATAAAAAATTTAACTTCTAAAATTACGCTTTTTCTTAAATTTTCACATTACAAATTTAGAACTCTTAAAAGTACGATTTTTCCTAAATTTACAACATTTGAAATTATTTGGTTAATCTTAAAATTGAGTTTTAACGGTATTTTTCAGCATTTGAAAAATGAGATGTGTTTCATTGAAATGCAATTTCAAAAAGCAGAAAAGTGAATTTATTAATAGTTTTAGGTGTCTTAAATTGACGTTTTTTAATGAAATTTCAATATTTGTTTTTATATACCAAATATTTCATTAGTTGTGAAAACCTGTTTTAATAAAAAATTTTAACTTCTAAAATCAACGCTTTTTATTAAAATTTTCACATTACAAATTTAGAACTCTTAACAAAGCACGATTTTCCTAAATTTCAAATTTGAATTATTTGTGCTCCTTAAAATTGAGTTTTTAAGGGTATTTTCAGCATTTGAAAAAATAATGTGTTTCATTGAAATGCAATTTCAAAAAGCAGAAAAGAGAATTTATTAATAGTTTTAGGTTCTGTCGAAAATTGACAGTACTAATATGTTTTAATTGACACTTCATTATGATTGATTTGCTATTACATATAAATAGCTCTATAGAGATATAGATATGGTTATAAGCCTGTAATAGAGTGAAAAACGTCTGCTCTTTATATTATAAAGAGAGATTAATCTTCAGAATCTTATAGCAAACTAACGGCCTTTGCCTTAAATTACTTTACATTACAAATTTAAGAACTCTTAAAAGTACGATTTTTTCTAAAATTATCAACATTTGATAAATAATTTTATAATCTTAAAATTGAGTTTTAACGTATTTTCAAGCTTGAAAAAATAAGTGTGTCGAATACATGCGAATTTCAAAGAGACGCAGCCAGCAGAGAATTTTTAATATTTCATTGGTTTGTATCTTAAAATTGAACGTATTTTACTGAATGAACATCATCATAATTTGTTTTTATATACCAAAAATATTTCATTAGTTGTGAAAAACCTGTTTTTAATAAAAAAATTTAACTTCTAATGTTAAGTTTTTGCTTAATTTTTCACATGACAACACTTTAAGAAAATCGTTAAAATTACGAATGTTGTTTCGCGCAAAATTTCAACATTTGAAATTATTTGGTAAATCTTAAAAATGAGTTTTTAAGGGTATTTTAGCCTGGGAGAAAAATAATGTTTTTCATTGAAAGGTGCAATTTCAAAAAGCAGAAAAGAGAATTTTGAGTAAAGTTCTTACTGTTTCTTAATTTAGACGCGTATTTGCTATTAATGATAAATTTATCATATTGTTTTTTATTTTTATATCTATTATCTAATATCATTTATAAGAAGACCGTTTTAATTAATTATATTATATGATAACATATCTCTAAGATTCTTTTATTTTTGCTTAAATTTTCACTATACAAAAAGACTGAACTTTCGGAAATTATACAGTATACATACAATTTTACGTTTATTCCTAAATTTCAACATATTTAAGGTGAAATATTTTGGTAATCTTAAAATTGAAGTATTTAAGAGTAAGATCTAGCATGTGAAAAAATTATTAATGTCTCTTTCTATAATTGATAATGCATATTATGCAAACAGAGCTAATAAGTGAATTTATTAAATCTAAGTTTTTAGGTGTCCTTAAAATTACGTTTTTTTAAAATGAAATTTTAAATATTTGTTTTTTACAAGTACCAAAATTTTCATTAGTATCTGATAGTCACAACCTGTCTTGAATAAAGATATTTTTTTTTATACTATACACAAAAATATATCGCTTTTGATCAAGTTTCACTATCTACATAATTTTCGAATCTTATATATATTCACATTAAAATATCCTAAATGTCTAACATTTGAAAATGTTTTTGAGTAGAAGATTTATAGAATTTGAGTATTTTATAGGATTTTCAGCCATTAAAATAATGTGATTCCGCTGCCGTTTCGAGAGATAGTGCACAATGGTCAAAACGAGAATATTGATATATGAGTGCTATGATATATTAATATTATAGCGCATATGTCTTAAAAGTTGAGACGTTTTTTGGATAGAATTTCAATATAGGTTCATTAGTATACCAAATATCTACAGTTATAGTTTTGTGAAACTGGGTTTAAATAAACAGAAATCAAATAACTTCATGAAGAAATACTGCTTTTTTCCTAAATTTCACATTACAAAATTTAGAAACGTGCTATTAAAAAGTAAGCAGTTATTACGCTAAAAATTATACACCATTTAGAATTATTACTAGAGATAAAATATTCATTCACCATCTTGAGTAGCTGTATTTTTTACGGAATTTTACAGCATTTTGCGAAATCAAAAATAAGATGATGTTTCAATCAGATTATATTGCCAATTATGACAAAGAGAATAGGCAGAAAAAGAGAAAGTATATCTTTCATATAGTTTTATAGGTGTCTTAAATTTGACGTTTATTTTTTTATATTAAATGAAATAACATCAATATTTGTTTTTATATTACCAAATATTACATTAGTTGGGAAACCTGTTTTAAACTAAAAAATTTTAACTTCTAAAATTAACCTTTTTCTTAAATTTTTACACTATGTATGTGTATTTAGAATTCTTATAAAAGTACGATATCTTCCTAAAAGTTATATTTTCAGCATTTTGAAATATTATTTGAGTAAATCTTAAATTGAGTCTTTTAAAATCCGTTATAAATTTTAAACTATATTTTGAAAAAATATCTAATGTGTTGCATTGAGAGTTAGAAAACAAGTTTCATACAAAAAGCTAGAAAAGTAATTATATATGTCAGAGAAGTTGTATATTGTGTGTATCTTTTAACAATCCACGATAGTTAATTTTAATGTAATCATCCTCCAATATATGGTTTATTAAATACCCCAAATACTTATCGAGTCTTTAGTAAGTGAAAGATCTGTTATTTAAGAGTAAGAGAGACATTAACTCTAAAATTACGCTGTTTTCATTTAATATGATTTTCACATGTACAAATTTAGAACTTTTAAAAATGTCACGTATTATTCAATTTTTAAATAGATTTGAATATATTTATTTGGTAAACTTAGAAATATTTGAAATGCTAAGTGTTTTTCTTTGAAATAAAATATGTATTTAATTGAAATGCAATTTCAAAATTAGCATGAAATAGAATTTAATATAATATATAGTTTTAGGTTGTATTAAAATTGACGTTTTTTATATTGAAATATTAATTTTGGTTTTATATATACCAAATATTTTATTAAGTTGTGAATAACCTGTTTTAATAAAAATATTTATTATCAATGCCAAACTAAAAATTACGCTTTTTCTAAATTTTTCACATACAATATTTAGTAAACCTTAATAGTCATTTTTCCTAATATTTCTAAACATTATGAATAATATTATTTGGTAAATCTTAAACATTGAGTTTTTTAACGGTATTTTCAAGCATTTGAAAAAAATAATGTGTTGCATTGAAAGACAATTTCAAAAAGCAGAAAGTGAATTTATTAATAGTTTCTGAGTGTCTTAAAATTGAAGGTGTTCGTCAGATATGAGAACAGTGAGAGAATTTATGGTTCATTCTTGGATGGACGAGCCGAATACTCTCCTATCTTAAGATAAAAATAATAACTATAGAGTAATACCAATAGTAATAATATTAACTTACATAAATTGGTGTAGCCGTATATTTTTCTTAAATTTTCACATTACAAACACTTAGAACTCTTAATATAATAACTGATTATCCTAATCTTTATCTACTTGAACACATTAATAATAATTGTTTGAGATAAATCAAAATATTGGAGTTGTTTTTAAGAGAGAGATAATATTCAAAGCATTTGAAAAAATAATGTGTTTCATGAAATGCAATTTCAAAAGGTAGGTGGGGTTAGTTAATATTTATAATAGTTCTAAAATTTCCTATTAAATTTTAACTTTATTTAAATGTAAATTTTCTAATATTCACTTTGTTTATAAATTAGCAACAGAGATAAACATTCATTTAGTTTCGATATAGACACCTGTTTTAATCAAAATCAAATATTTTAACTTGATCATGAGAGATAGACGCTTCTATGCTCTGAGAGTTTTAATATTTAGATGACATATCTTTAGAACCTTGAAAAGTTACGATTTTTCCACATAAATTTCACATTTGGAAATTATGAGGTCTTTATAAATTTCATATAAAAATTGAGTTTATGCTTTAACGGATTTTCACATTTTGAAAAAATATGATGTTTCAATCTGAGAGTGCTAATTTTCAACATGAAGAAAGAAGAATTTACTGTAAAGTATTATATTAGAGTGTCTTAAAGAATAAGCACGCTTTCTTATACACTTAATTTTAAATGATTTTTGTTCTATTTATACCAAATATTCATTATTTGTGAAACTGTTTTAATAAAAAATTTAACTTCTAAAATTACGCTTTATCTAATTTTCACATTACAATTTAGAACTCTAAAAGTACGATTTTTTCTATATTTCAACATTTGAAAAATTATTATGGTAACTCTTAAAATTGAGTTTTTAACGGTATTTTCAGTATTTGAAAAAATAAATGTGTTTCATTTGATAGCAATTTCAAAAAAAAGAAATAATAAGTGAATTTGTAATTAGAATAGTTTAGTGTCTTTAAATTTGATATGTTCTCATCAATATGTATGGACAATTCTCCGCGAGAGATGATTTGTTTTTCTAGTTACTATATAATATTAACATTAATAATGATAAGAAAACACCTCTCGTTTTTAACCAAAAAAAATACTTTCTGACAACACCTACCCTATTTAGACTAATCCTGTGGTCTACGTTACTAGGAACTATAGAGGAATATGTCTCTATGAAAAGAAGGCCTGTTGCTATCTAATTTTCCAACATTTGAAAAATATAATATGTATAATTTTACATATTTATAATTTGGAAGATTTAATTAACAGAGTATATAATAATAGCACATTGAAAAGACATATATAATGAATTTCAATGTTTAAAAACCTTGATAATCCACTATATTGGTCGACAGTCAAAGAATAATTAATTATTAGTTTTTAAGTTTGTTCATTAAAATTGACGTTTTATTAGTAATGAATATTTCAATATTTGTTTTTATATAACCAAATATTTCATTAGTTGTGGATAACCCATTGTAATTGGTGAATGTGATTTTGACAATTGGGTTTTAGGTAAAATATCGATCATTACAAATTTAGAACTTTTATTGATCTCCAAACTTCTTCCAACAATCAAGTACAAATGGATGATAAATTTATAATGAGTTGTGAACGTGGTATTTTGGTATTTGAAAAAAATAATAGTGTTTACATTGAATAATGGCAATTTCAAAAAGCTGAAAAGAATGAATCTAATAATAGTTTTAGGTGTCTTAAATTTGACGTTTTTTTTAATGAAATTTGTCCAATTATAGAAAGCAATACACACCAAGATTATTTTTTTCATTAAGATTAGGTGAAAACCTGTTTTTAATAAAATTAACTTTCTAAAATTACGCTTACTTAAATTTTACAATATTTAGAACTCCTAAAAGTTACGATTTTTCATAAAAATCAACATCTGAATTTTTTTTTTTCATTTAAAATAGTTTTTAAGGGTATTTTCAGCATTGTTGAAAAAATAAATGTGTTTCATTGAATTGCAATTCAAAAAAAACAAGAAAAGAGAATCTATTTAATAATTTTAGATATCTTAATTGACGTTTTTTAATGAAATTTCATATTTGTTTTATATACCAATATTTCATTAGTTGTGAAAACCTGTTTTAATAAAAAATTTGAACTTTTAAATTATGTTTTTCCTTAAATTTTAACATACAAATATTTTAGCGATACAGATAAAATTATTAAATATATTTCAAACACTTAAAATTATTTGGTAAATCTTAAATTGAGTTTTTAACGGTATTTTCCAGCATTTGAAAAAGTAAAATGTGCTTTCGAGATTGAAATGATGCAAAATATCAAAAAAGCAGAAAAGAGAATTTAGTTATAGTTGATAGTAGTCATAAAATGATTTTTGATGTAAAGAAAGTTCAATATTGTTTTTAAGATACAATATATTTCATTTAAGTTGTGAAAACCTGTTTTAATCACAAAAAAATATTTTATCACACCTTACTAAAATACGCTTTCTTAAATTTCATCTTGAGACGGAATGCCATTATACGAGGTGGAGTATTATAGAACTCTAAAAGGACGAATTTGCTGATATAATACAGACATTTTGACAATATATTTGGGTAAAGGTCTATAAAATTTGGGATGGTTTTTAACGGTATTCATTCAGCGATCGTGTGGAGGCACAAAAGACTGTGAATTTCATGAAATGCAAATGTTCAGAATAAGCAAGAATTAACGACAGAATTCTGCACTACGTTAAATGTTTAAGGTGAAGCTGAGTAAGAATCCTAGTAAAGATTAACAAGTGAAATTTTTTTTTTTAGGATACCCACACTGGATCATATATTCACTAGTATGCTAATGTGAAAACCTATTTTAATAAGAATATTTTATTAACTATCTTATCAATTTAAACGCGTCTTTTTTTCTGAGCAACTTTTTCACAATTTACAAATTTAGAAGCTACATTATGCAAAAATTCTACATTTTTCCTACCTACTCTCAAATTTGAAATTATTGGTAAATGATTAACATTGAGAGTTTATTTAACCTCCTGTGTACAGAATTCCTTTAGGAATTGTATTATCTTGAAATCCATAATCGAAAATCAGAAGAGAGAATTTGATTTGAATAAGTTTTTATCGAGAGGTGTTCTTAAATTGATCATCATCACTTATTGATGTAATCGCGCAATTTGTGGTTTTTATATCCAAATATTACATTAGTTGTGAAACACAAGTTTTTAATAAAAAATTTCTGAACTCGCTGATAAATTTAGCGTATCTTAAATTTTCACATACAAATTTAGACTCTTAAAAGTAAACATTGTCCCCATTATATATTCTAAACATTTTGACAATAATTTGGTAAATCTGTAAGAGTTGAGTATTATATCACGCACGGAAGATCAATTCAGCGTTAGTGTTGAAAAGAGATTTTATTGTGTTCATGAAATTGCACCGCACTTTCAAAAAGCAGAAAAGTTGAATTTTGATAGGTATTATTTATGAATTTCAATAATTTGTATATTGCAGAGGTATACCAAAAATATTTCTTAGTATATAGGTGAGAAGCTCTGTTTTTAAGTAATAATTTGAAATTTTAACTCTCTAAAATTTAGACTTTGAGTTTCTTAACAGTCTTTCACATCTACAAATTTGAACTCTTAAAAAAGTGAGTGTAATCGTGACCTTTATGGTTACAGTTGCAACATTAGAAATTATTTCAGGTATAATTCTTAAAATGAGTTTTTAACGGTATTTTTTCAGCATTTGAAAAAATAATGTGTTCATTGAATGCAAATTGCGATATAAAGGCCAGAAAAGAAAAACCATCATATAAATCTGTAAATTGAGCGTTTATATATTAGTAATTGAAATTATATCCATTATATTCTCTTGGCTCGTGTTTTATATATTGCTATAATAAAATTACAGGAGTTCAGGTAAAACCTGTTTTTATAAAAGCGAAATCTGTGTTTAACTAGCTAAAATTACGCTTTATATCTCACAATTCTTGTCAGCGCGATTAAGCAATTACAGAGAGAACATTATATGATAATTCGAATTTTCTTTAATTTATACACGATTGAAATTATGTATGGATAAAGTTATACAATAAAATGGAGTTTTAAGAGGAGAGGAGTATTTTCAGCATTTGTATATAAATAAATTGTTTTCATTGTATCTGCACAATATGTTGTCATATATAAAGTAAAGAAGATTCAAAATTTTGAAGAAACTAATAAATATAACTAAATGAAGACGACTAAGATTTGTTACAATTTACTAAATCATCTGTTAAATGTTTTTATAATACTCAATAATAAATTTTATGTAATAATTTGTGAATAACCTGTATTTTTTAATAAAATAAAAATTTTAACACTATATAAATAATTACTATATTTTATCCGTTAATAAAAATGACAATATATAATACGGAAGTCCTTCGATTCTAAAATTATCCACATTTGAAATTATTGTTAAATAATGATCTTAAAATTGAAAGTTTTTTAACGGTATTTTCAGACATTGAAAAAATATATATGTGTTTTTCATTGAAAGCAAATTCAAAAAGCAGTAAAAATGTGAATGTATTAATATTAATAGCGGAGTAACTTAAATTGACGTGTATTTTTAATGAATTTTAATAATTTGTTATTATTAATATATACCAAATAGGTATAAATAAGTATTATGTATAAACCTGTTTATAATATAAATTATTTATTATATTTTCTAAATTAACGCTTTTTCTTAAAAATTATCTCTTCCAATTGCAAATTTTATATGAACATCTTTTATTCTTTTCTTCTGTATAATTTTTTATTATCAACATATTTGAAATTTTGTGAGTAATTCTTAAAATGAGTTTTTAAGGGAGATTTCAGCATTATTGAAAAAAACTATAATGTTTTTTTTTCATGTAGAATGCAATGTGCAGAAAAGCCAGAAGAGGAATTTATTTAAGTAGTTTTTCACGAGAGATGTCTTAAAATGCGTTTTTTTATTGAGAATTTCATATTCTTTTTATATACAATATTCATTAGTATGTGAACCTGTTTAGATCTCTCGAGAGACACACTTATTTTACTTTCTATAATAATTCGAGCTTATTTATTAAATTTTACACATTACAAATTTAAATAACCTTATAAAAGTACGTAATTTTCTGTAATTTTTCCTAACATTTGAAATTATTTAGGTTATATAATAGTTTTACTTTAAAAGTATTTTTAAAGGGTATTTTTCAGCATTGAAAAAATAATGTGTTTCATTGAAATGCCATTTCAAAAGCGAAAAGTGAATTTATTAATAGTTTTAGGTGTTTAAATTGACGTTTTTAATGAAATTTCAAATATTTGTTTTTAATATTTCCAAATATATTTTATTATGATATGTGAAAACCTGTTTTATAAATATAAAAAATTTTAACTTCTAAAAATTAACGCTTTTTATCTTAAATTTTCACATTACATAATTAGAACTCTATGTAAAATAGTACGATTTTTCTTAATTTCCACATTTGAATTAAATATATTATATATATAAATCATTATAATATATAATTAGAGATTTTATTTAACGGTTATTTTATATTCAATCTGAAAAGATAATGTGTTTCAATTGAAATGCAATTTCAAAAGAGCAGAAAGGAGAATTTATTATAGTTTTTAGGTGTCCTTCAATATTGAACGTATTTTTAATGAGAAATTATTCAATTATATATGTTTTATATACCAAATATTTTCAAATGTTGAGAAAATCACCTGTTTAATAAAATTTTTAACTTCTCTAAAATTACGCTTTTCTTAAATTTTCACATTTCAAATTATATAACGCTTAAAAAAAGTACGATTTTAATAAATTCAACATTTGAAATTAATTTGGTAATTCTTAAAATGTTAAGTTAACGGTATTTTTCAGCAGTTGAAAAAATAATGTGTTTAAATTGAAATGCAATTTCAAAAAAAGCAGAAAAGTGTGTCAACTTTTTCCAGATGTGTCGATCGTGAATGTTGACTGACGAGTATATTATTTATATAGGAATTTATCAATATATTTATTAGATTTTAATATACCAAATAATTTCATTAGTTGTGAAAAATTCTGTTATTAATAAATAAAATTATAATACTTCTATCTAAAATTACGCTTTTTTCTTTAATTTTCACAAATATAGACTAAATTTGCTATAGAAGCGGCTCTATAAATTAAAGTGACAATTTCAAAGGTGTTATAGATTTTAGGAATATTATTTTGAGTAAATAAATCTATAAATTGAAGGAGAATTATATAAAGGCGGGTGTTTTAGAAAAAATTATAATGTTTCAATTGAAATGCAATTTTATCAAAAGCTAAGAAAAAGAATTATATTAATATAGTTTTTTATAGGTGTCTTAAATTGAGATTTTTTAATGATTTCAATATTTGTTTATTATTAATACTAGATTTTACTTAAATAGTTTGTGATAAGTTACTGTTTATTAATAAATATAAAATAATTATAAACTTCTAAAAAATTACGCTTTTGCTTAAATTATCACATTACATAATTTAGACTCTTAAAAGTACGATATATCCTATCAACAATATTTAAAACATTTGAAATTATTTGGTAAAATCTTAAAATTGAGTTTTTAACGGTATTTCAAGCATTATAATAAAAATAATGTGTTTCAATTGAAATGCACATATTTACAAAAAGCTAGAAAGAGAATTTATTAAATAGTTTATGAGGTGTCTTAAATTGACTTATTTTAATGAAATTTCAATATTGTTTTTATTAACCAAGCAATATTATTCATTTAGTTGTTGTTACCTGTATTTTAATTAAAAAAATATAATAACTTCTAAAATTACCTTTGTCTTAAATTATTTCACACATTGCTAACTTTAGGTATTTACTTAAAAAAGAGTACTGGTTTTTCCGATATTTCAACATTTGAAATTTATTAATTTTTAAAATTTAAAACACTTGAGTTTTTAACGGTATTTTCAGCATTTGAAAAATAATGTGTTTATTGAAATTTCAAAAAAGAGAAAAGTGAATTTATTAATAGTTTAGGTGTCTTAACATGACGGTTTTTAATGAAATTCCAGTATTGTTTTTATATCACCAAATATTTGTTTATGTTGTGAAAACCTGTTTTAATAAAAATTTTAACTCAATTTAAAGTTTTTTTTCTCTAAAATTTTCACATTACAAATTAAGAACTCTTACAGTACGATTTTTTCCTACATTTCACATTTGGAAATTAGAGTATATGGTAATATTCTAATCTTTATAAATTGAGTTTATTTTATCATACGGGTTATCTCACACATTATTGTAAAATATATTGTGTTAAATCATATATGAAATAGCTAAATTCAAATAAAGAGAGCAAGAACTAAAATGTATATTGAATATTAATATCTTTTAGTGATGTGATTTTTTAAACATCTGAACAGTTTTTTAATGCAGAGATAAGGTGCAATATCCTTGATCTCTTATATATCAAATATTTTCTTAGTGTGTGAAAACCTGTTTTAATAAAGAAAAATTTACTTCCTAAAATTACGCTTTTTCCTTAAATTTTCACATTACAATTTAGATATCTCTTAAACAGACGAATTAATTGTATCTTTCTATATGTTCTGATACACATTTGAAATTATTTGGTAAAATCTAAAATTGAGTTTTTAAGAGGTTGAGTAAATGGTAAGCAATTGAAATACAATGATAAGAGAATCAATTGCAGAATGAAAAATTTAAAAAAGCAAGAACAGAGAGACATCTTTCATACTTCACTCATGTCTTTTTTAGCTAATTCTTAAATATTGAGACGTTTATTTTTAACTGAAAATATTCAATATATGTATTTATTATAGTATCAAATATTTCATAAGTTGTGAATACCTGTTTAAATAAAAATAATTAACTTACTTAAAATTACGCTTTTGACTTAAAGTTTTTCAACAATTACTAAATTTAAGGTAAACTCTTAAAGGTACGATTTTTTCTATGGAAATTTCAACATTTGAATAAGTTATTTGGTAAATCTTAATAATTGAATTTTTTTAACGGTATTATTCAGCATTGAAAAAATAATGTGTTATTTCATTGAAGCAATTTCAAAAAGCAGAAAAGAGAATTTAATTAATAGTTTTTTAGGTGTCTAAATTGACGTTCTTTTAATGAAATTTTCAATAATTGTTTTTAATTTAACCAATAATATTTCTAGAAGTTTTTGAAAAACCTGTTTTTAATAAAAAATAATACTTCTAAAATTCGCTTTTGCTTAAATTTTCAACATTACAAATTTAAGAATCTAAAGTACGATTTTTCCTAAATTTCAAACATTTGAAATTATTTGGTAAATCTTAAATTGAGTTTTTTAACGGTATTATTTTCAGCATTTTGAAAAATAATGTGGTTTCATTGAAATGCAATTTCAAAAAGCAGAAAAAGTGAGATTTATTAATAGTTTTAGGTGTCTTAAATATGACGTTTTTTTTAATGAAATTCAATATTTGTTTTTAAGAATACAAATATTTCATTAGTTGTGAAAACCTGTTTTTGAATAAAAAATTTAACTTCTAAAATTACGCTTTTTCTTAAATTTTCACATTACAAATTTAGAACTCTTAAAAGTACGATTTTCCTAAATTTCAACTGAAATTATTTGGTAAACTTAATTGAGTTTTTAACGGGATGTTTCAGCATTTTGAAAAAAAAATGTGTTTTCATTGAAATGCAATTTTCAAAAAGCAGAAAAAGGGAATTTATTAATACTTTTAGGTGTTTAAATTGACGTTATTTTAATGAAATCTACAATTTGTTTTTATATTACCAAAATATTCGATTCTGCTTCTGAAAACCTGGTTTAATAAAAAAATATAACTTCTAATATTTACGCTTTTTCTTAATATTTCACACTTCAAATTTAGAACAACTTATATAAGTACGATTTTTCTATATTTCAACATTTGAAATTTATTTGGTAATCTTAAAATTGAGTTTATTAACGGTATTTTAAATGCATTTTATGAAAATAAAATAACTGTTTCATTGAAATGCAATTTCAAAATAGGCAGAATAAAGTGATTATATTAATAGTTTTAGGTGTCTTTTAAATTGACGTTTTTTATTATAGGTGCCTAATTCAAATATTAGTTTATTTTATATTAATTACTAAAATATATACTCATTAGTTTTGAACAACCTGTTTTAATAAAAAAGACTAATTTTAACTTCTAAGTAATTTAATTTTATACATTACATTTCACATACAAATTCTAAGGAAATCTCTAAAAGTACGATTTTTCTTATATAATTTCAACATATGAAATATTTGTAAATCTAAAATTGAGTTTTTAAGAGGTATATTTTCAGCATTGAAAAAAATAATGTAGTTTCATTGAAATGCAATTTCGAAAAAGCAGCAAAGAGAATTTATTAATAGTTTTAGGTGATTTAAATGACGTGTATTTTTTTTAATGTATAATATTTACAATATTTCTAGAGTTCTCGTATTAACCAATATATATTCCATTAGTTGTGATCAAGAGCCTGTTATTTATTTATAAGATATATAACACCTTGTATAGACTTATCCTAAAAGTTCACGCAGTTTTGCTTATAAAATTTTTCATCAAATAAAAATACTATTATTAGAGTGATTATTTTTTCCTTATTAAATTTCAACATTGAAATTATTTGGTTAATTCCTTAATATGAGTTTTTAACGGTATTTCTTTCAGCATTTGCAAAAAATAATTGTGTTTCATCGCTAAACCATTTGACCATTTCAAAAAGCGCAAATAAGTGAATTTATTAATAGGTTTAGGTGTCTTTAAATCGACGTTTTTTAATGAATTTTCAATATTTGTTTTTATATAACAGATATTTCTATTTCATTACCTGTGAAAACCTGTTTTAATTAAAAAAATTTTTAACTTCAAATTACGCTTTCTTAAATTTTCACATTACAACATTTAGACTCTTAAAAGTACGATTTTTCTTAGAGAGTTTACACACATATTATGATTAGAGTTTATTGGTATAACACTCTTTCAAGATAGCGTCTATCTAACGAGGTATTTTCAGCAGCTGAAAAAATAATGTGTTTCCATTGAAGATGCAATTTCCAACTTATAGAACATATTTTTTTTCAATTTTCTTTTTTTAAAAATCATAGAATATGCAATCAGTATCCCCCTGGGGAAAAAAAAAATTTTTTTGACATGTTTTTTTTTTTTTTAAACGAAAATTAATATATATAATTTTCAAGTTTTATACGTAAATAATTTTAATTTCTGTGCTTATTAACAATCAAACGCTTTGAATCACGCCATATATATATATATATAATATATATATATAATAATCTAATATATATATATATATATAATATATATATATATATATATAATATATACTATATATATATAATATTGCTAAAAAGCGACTCAAAAAATCTGAAAGTATAAGCAGGGTGGCACAACTACTACTGTGGAACTATCATTATCTGAAGGTCTTGCCTTCCGGAAGAGAAAGTTGTCAGTTAGTCACGAGAGGATCAATTTAAATCTATATTAAAATAATATGAGGATAAACAATGCATCCGCACACAAACAAGGAAAGCAGAACAAAGTTCTTGAAATTAAATCATCCACAATAGAAAACTGCAACTCAAAATACAATCGAATAGCTAAGTCCCTCGGAGTTAAATCATTAAGATTCATTTATGCAAATTGGTAATAAAACAGAAATAGATTCTCTATCAATAAAAGAGGAGTTATGAGTAGAAAATAGCAAATGTGAAAACACGGTGATTCAAACTGGAAAAAAAAATCTTTAAAAAATAGAAAAGATAAACCTACAAGCGCGTCTTATGACCTTAAAGATACTGAATCTGTTAAAAAGAAAATGAATTTATCCAATAATATACGAATTGGCGACGGAGAAACTAAAGAGAACCAAGAAAAGTGAATCATACCACTGCTTCCATAACTCAAAACAGGACTGAAATGAATAGTCCAAGTGTTAATAATCTTACACACAAAAGTTCTTCAGCAATTGTAAAATATCCCTCGCGGGTCCGCGTGGTCAAACCATTAGATGTCACTCCACACGAATTGCTGAACACTAGGGTATCTCAAGTAGGACTTTAGAGGATCTCCATCATCCACCCTGTTCGGCCATTTATAATCACTCTTTCAGGTATAATCATCATATATTGGATCAAAATTTCAAAATTTTATACCATGGAAATGCTGAAGATTTGGAAGTTTTGGAATCCTTATATATTTGGAACATGAAGCCTTCCATTAATGCAAATCAACAATTTAATAACTTATACATCCTTAAGTGAAAAATTTGCTGTAATTTTTTGGTTGACTCTTCTAACTATTTAGTTAATTTTTTGCAATAAAAAAGTGAAGCAACACTTCTATTATTGTTTTATGATTATTTTAACTATTTTATTTTGTTTATATTATTATGCATTTAGCCTTGAAAATGGGTGTCTTGTAATAACCCGAAACTAGTCGGTTTAAATAAATTTAAAATGTTTAGGATTGTTCTAATTATTTTAGCACTTATATATATATATATAATATATATATATATATATATATTAGAGATATATATGTATATATATATATATATATATATATATTAGATATATTAATCATAATAATATATATATATATATATATAATATATCATAAACTAAATGTAGAGGTTGGTGGAATTAACTTCTTCAGAATTCTCTTCAGAATATTCCATTCTCCTTTATTTTAATTTTCAGGCCTTTACCCTTATGGAATTACAAGAGTTATAAGGAAAGGAAAAGAAAATTAGTAGAGGAGATGGAGGATTATCCTCCATCTCCCCTATTATGACGTCCAAAACTTATTGGTCGTTCCGCATGCGCTGTGTCACCACCCTGCAGCGCAGAAAATGCTTGCATTATACATAGCCCTCTTTGCCCCATGGCCTCTTATGTCGGTTGGGATATGGGCCAATAGTTATGATGTGGTTGACGGAGCAGCCAACAGTCATAGGACATTCTACCTGTGGAATGGGGTTTTACTATCCCTTCTAGGGTGCACCGATTTTAATGTGCTGCTGCCTCGGTTAAACGCTGGCAATATCAACAATGCAGCCCAATACGCCAGTTTAATTAATAGGCATAGAGCCAATGACCGGGCCTGTGCCTACTCCACGCTACCCCACTTTTACTACTCTGCGGGCTGGTTTTACTACTCTGCGGACTGGCTACGACAACGAAGTATACGAGCAGGTTCCAGTTCACCGACTTGCCGACTACTTGTTCTCCCACCTTTCCAACTTAAGTGAGGGAACGTTAAGCGATATGTATCGATTTCTTGTTGAAAACCACATTATCGCGGACGAAAGTAAGCTCCTGGAGGACATCCCCAGTGTTCTGTGGTACAGGACAAGGACTCGTGTTCTCAACGGGGTTGGACCTTGGGTTGCTTCTTTTGATGGTACGTGGTTGACGAGGGGATATAGTTCTCCGATTGGTCTAAGCTGGAATTATTTTGAATGCATGTTCTCAACATGTGAAAAAGGAAAAACATTACGCGCCAAAAAATTCAAGAATGGCTTTGCACGTTGCCTTATGCTCTTTCTTCATAGCCATTTCTTCATTGGCTTATCCAACCTATGATGGGTCACCATCTTCACGCGGATAATAACGGAAAAATATCCTCAGTACAGAAACATATAAATCGGAATTGACAAACACCATCGCAAAAATGCTGGCACACTCCTGAAAAACGCACCACAAATTTTATGATATGACTCATGGCATGGGTCGTGACAAGGACACTACAACAGAAACAAAAACTTGGATAGAACTTGGCGGTGATAGAAGAGGAAGAAAGAATACTGCTTGGAATAGGTAAACATAAAGAAGGAGAAGAGAGATGAAGCTGAAGAAAGAGGAGGTGGAGGGTGGTAGAAAGAAATGGAAATGAAAGGGAAGACAACGAAGAAGAGGAAGAAAGGGAAGGAGCAGGGAAATTAGAAAGAGCAAGTGAAAGCGAGGACGAGGAAGAACAAGAAGAAAGAGCCTACAATGTCATGCTTCAGGATGGCTTTGATAATAATGAAGTGTAGTGAAGAGAATATTAAACGTCTCAAAATGAACAAAAGTACAAAAAAAAATTTGACATTTTACAATTTCCTAAGCTTATTCCTAGCAAGAATAAGTATAGGAAAATGAACACCAATAAATTATTAAGTCTCTTAAAAAAATTGAAAAAATAGTAAAGATGTTATTACAATGTTCACAAAATGAAATGATTGCTATGCTTAAAACATATGTTGAGGCTAATAAGGAAATGGTGAATGTTCTTCTTACTGAAGCTGTTCCAATAACTACTGTGATAACAGTTTTGCGCTTCAAACAATAGAGCCATCTTTAGAAGTGGCAACGCAAATCAGAAACGAATATCAAATTACAAAATTAAGCATATGTCTTGGCTAAACTATCAGGAAAATTTAAATCAAATAACTTTTAGAGCTATTTATGATACAAGACATGGCCATCCATGGCCGAAATGAAATCAATTGAACTCGAGCCCTGGTGATCTTACAACAAACATAAAATAATTAAGTTTCATTGTAGCATGTCATTGTATGACGTGGAGTCCGGCAAAGCAATGACCCCCTCTCCCCTCAAACGATAATATTGGGCTTAATGCTTTGACGGTTGCACTTTTAATGAATTAGACTCTCATAGACCAACCAGTCTAATTCCAATACAAGAGTCTTAATAGATTATATAAAAGCACCAGATTGTATCCACTCCCCTCTATCGAGTCTCATTTCATATTAATGCCAAAAGAACTAGAAGAGAAAATTTGGAAGATTGTTTTATAAGCAGACGTTTATGATGAGAGTCACACAAAGAGTCACTGAAAGGAATTTGTCAGATACAATTTAATCGGACATGATATACCAAACCATGTCTTCTACTAGTTTAGAAATCGATATTCTGCTGGCACATTTTTCGGCAACACATAGTATTCATAAACTTTAAGATTTCTCAAAGCAGAATAGACTTAGATATGAAAATACCTGCATACCCTTGGCAGTATTTGATGAATATATCTATATATACTATATATATATTATATTTATATTATTTATATAATATATATATTATATATATAGTATGCAAATATATCATAAGTACTTGTACTCTTGTAACTTGTACTTGATACATGTACTATGTACTTGTACATTTGAACAATTATAGAGTACTATAGTATTTACTTTGTGCTTAAACTTCTAGAAGTACTTGTACTAGTACTTGAAAAATGTACTTTGACCGCAAGCTGATATATATATATATATATTATTATAATATTATATATTATATATATATATTATATATATAATATATTTATTTTATAATTATATAAATATATTTTTATATAAACATAATATATATATATTTAAACAACGTCAAAATTCTAAATTTGTAAAACATTTTACGAATTTGTAAAACTGACCATGTTAGAGAAAATTATTATCTGAAGATATAAAATGACCTAATATTTTATACAAAAGTTTTTCACAAACCTGGAAATATCAAGAAGAAGAAGAAGAAGAAGAAGAAGAAGAAGAAGAAGAAGAAGAAGAAGAAGAAGAAGAAGAAGAAGAAGAAGAAGAAGAAGAAGAAGGAAAAGAAGAAGAAGAAGAATAAAGAAGAGAGGAAAAAGAAGAGATAAAAGAAGAAGACGAGAAGAAGAAGAAGAAGAGAAGAGAAGAGAAGAAGAAAAAGAGAAGAAGAAGAAGAAGAAGAGAGAAAGAAGAGAAGAAGAGGGAAAAAAAGAGGAGAGAGAAAAAAGAAGAGATTAAAGAGAGAAG
This sequence comes from Trachelipus rathkii, assembly GCA_015478945.1. Classification (NCBI taxonomy): domain Eukaryota; kingdom Metazoa; phylum Arthropoda; class Malacostraca; order Isopoda; family Trachelipodidae; genus Trachelipus; species Trachelipus rathkii. Next base: position 28,842 of record JABUQX010053104.1, read on the forward strand.
AGAGAGGAAGAGAAGAGGAAAAAGAGAAGAGGGAAAAGAGAAGAGGGAAAAAAAGAAGAAGGGGAAAAAGAAGAGGGAAAAAAAGAAAAGAAAGAAATAGAAAAATGTGGGTAAACTTTCCCCAAGATAAAATAAAATAAAAAACATTAAAAAAAATGTTTACGAAGTGTAAGACTAATAGAAGAGAAAAACGAGAAAAAGGAATTAATTAATATAAAATAAATTTCAAACATCTTGACGCAGAAAATTAAAATAAAGTTATAAATAAAAAGTCAGGAAAAAAAATCTTCATTAAAAAGGGAAAACAATTTGACATCAAAAGTCTTCACAGTTCAAATGGCAAATCGATTGAGCAAACGAATAGATTTTCCCCACTGATTTCACACTTCCTACGGATTCATTTCCCTTTTCAACAAATAAACAAAAAGTTACAAAGGAATTGAAAACGACCCTTATCTCCTCTTGAAGCAATAAAAAGGGGTAAAAATGGGGTAAAACCGGACAGAAAAAATAACAGCAAAAACTTTCCCTCCATAAAAAAGAGAATCTTCCCTAAATTCTTTTGAATGACCTTTTGGTGAATTTCATCATAAAAGGTTTTAGAGCTCATTTGGAATCAGTTTAAAATGTTTATGGGAAGCAAGACGAAAATGTATAAAGCTGCAATAAAATTACTTCCACCCATAGTAATATTAAATTTTCTGAGGTTTTTTTGTTTTGCAAAACTCTTATTGGCCAATTAAACTGACAATACTTATTTCCAAATGAATATATATATATATATATATATTATACTATTATATTATATATATATATAATATATATAATATATATATATATATATATATATATATTAATGATATTTATTATATTATATATATATATTATATATTATATCATATATATTATATAATTATATATATATATATTATATATATATATATTATATATTTATATTATATTATATATATATATATTATATTATATATATATATATTATATATATATATATATATATATATATATATACGAGTCATAAGATATATTGTTCCTGTGAACCGAATCTTTATAGATTGAAGAAGAAAATCCATTTTAGAAGCATGTTTATTATTTGCCGACGTTTCGGGAAATCTTCCCATTTTCAAGGCTAAAAAGCAGGGATGGCATTTTTGGTGATTTTTTTGATTTTTTTTAAAAAAAATCAATGTGATTTTTTTTATTTTTTTTATTTATTTTTATTTTTCAGATTCACGTCACGACGATATATAATTTGTAACCTGCAAATTATATTTCGCTGACGTTACAAGAATCCAAAAAATCAAAAATATCAAAAAAAAAAAAAAAAAATCACATTGATTTTTTTATAAAAAAATCAAAAAAATCATAAAATGCCATCCCTGCTAAAAAGTAAAGCAAAAGACAATAAAAAAAATTATAATATAATAATTAATATTATCACTTAAACAACAATTTAGATATTATCCTTAACTTATATTTGCATTTATTATTTTTTTTTTCACTGTTTTATATTTTATTTTGCTTTATTATTTTAATTGTTATCGTATTTTTCCTTTTATGTTTGGTTGTACAAGTTGAATAAAATTTTATTAACTTTTATGATAATATCAAACCTTTAGAAGGTATATAGAAGACCTTTTATATTTCGAACTCATTTGAATTGGAGCTTGAAGTGCCTTAAATCTGCCATCGTATACTCGTAATATATATATATATATATATATATATATGTATATATATATATATCTATATAATTATATTATTATAAATAATATATAATATATATTATAGTATATATATATATTTATATATATAATATATATATATATATATATATATATATTCTAATATATATATATATTATATATATATATATATATAATATATATATATATATATATATATATATATATATATATATATATTATATATATATATATATTATATTATATATATATATATACTATATATATATATAATATATATATATATATATATATGAGAATAAAATTTGGTCTTTTCAATATTTGTGTTTTCCTTTTGAAAGGTTACAAGTGGAAGGGGAAGTTTCATATATTTATCTTCACTGTAACCGAACTTTAAAAATTTTATTTGCTGTGTATGCTACAGATATTTCCCTGAAGTAAAATCCTAAATTTCTATTAGGGTTTACTGCAGCACTGATGAGGTGATGCATTGTTAGTGCACATTCAGTATATCTGGTGTCTGTGCAGGGTTTTTTGCTCTAGGTGAGTACGGTGTGGTTAAAAAGATGACGGGGTGATGTAGTCTACCTGAGGTGTGTTTAACTCGAGGATGGTGTCAACCATTTGCGCCGAGAATAGCTTTTCTGGAGTTTCTAAGGGTTAAAAGTTTCGGACAGAAGGAAAGGTGCTGGACCTACTTGACAGGCGAAATGCTTTCATGGAAGTTGTAATATATATATATATATATATTATATTATATATATATATATTATATATTATATATATATATATATTATTTTATATTATATATATATATATATAATATATCTATTTATATAATATATATTATATTATATATATATATATTATGCTATTTATAAAAGGTTGACTCCAGGAACAAAATTAATAAAAATGTATCGGTTATTTCATAAATTTTAAGGCGTAAATACTTAAAATTTAGGTGTAAACTAACCTAATCTAACATAACTAACGAACATAGACTAACTGGACTAATAACAAACAATTTAACTAGAATTAAAATACCTAATATTTAAACGAGAGTCAACTCTTATATATATATATAATATATATATATTATATATATATATAATATTTATATATATATATATATATATTATATATATTATATATTATTTAATATTATATATATATATATATATATATATATATAGGGACCCTGATTAGCGCCAGCAATGAGTTTCAAGAAAAGAACATGCTATTGAATTCGTGTTAATCGAATTTAAAAACCACTGAGGAAAAATGTAATTATACATGATTTTTTAGATATTTGAAAACGAAATAATAGTGAACGTACCATGCTTTTATTTATTTCCATTATTTCCATACAAAAGTTAGAAACTTTAATTTTCTTTTATTTGCCATACCAATTTAAAGAAATTCTTATTTTTAATGATAATCTTACTGAAAGCAGTATGAGAAGCGTACTCTTTCGCTTTTTGCAAATCTCACGATATTATAGCACTAATGCTTCAAGATTGTAGTAAATTTGACTGTTTCGATCCATATCTGCATCAATATAAGGCATTAATGTTTTTAAATTTACATTTTTCAAAAATTTAAATGAATCCTTCCAATAAGGTTTCCTCTAAAGGAATGTGATCTCATTTTCTTCAGCTTTGTCAGCCATTTCACATTCTAGAATGACGAGATCGTGTTCACTAAACTCCTCTATGTGGGATACTGAGAGTTCAGTAATATTTTCATCATTCAAACCTTCAATGCAATGATCTTTTCGACGTTTTACGGATCATAGAAAATTTCTTATCGTGAACTATGGAAGAAGGTTTCATCCTTATATTTTTAATTTCCGGTTATTTAAATTTAGTGTAATTCGAATTTTTTAATAAAAATATCTGTCGTGTTCATTAAGAACGTGTTAATCGAAGGCGAGTTACTTGGAGATTACCTGTAATATATATATAACTTATATATATATATATTATTTATTATATATATATATATATATATATATATATATATATATTATATTATATATACTATTATATTTATATAATATATATAATATATATTATATATATTATATATATATTAATCGAAGGCGAGTTACTTGGGGATTACTGCAATATTATATATATTATATATTATATATATATATATAATATATATATAGTTATTTTTATATTTTATATATCTATTATATATATTATATAAATATATATAAATATTATATAATATTTTATTTTTATATAATATATATATATATATTATATATATATTATATATATATTATTTATATATATAATCATATATATATATATATATATATATATATGTATATTTAATATATATATTAGAACTAGTATATATATATATAATTTGTATATTTTTTGATATTATCCTGATTTTTTAGATATGTTAAGAGGTCATAGACGGTTTTTCGAAAGCTTGTTGGCATCACAATTTACATTTCTTTTTTATAATGTTCTATGATCGATATTTGTATCTTTCTTATGTTTTGATTGAGAGGAAGTTTCAAATTTGTATTGAGTTTGTTTGTCCGTCGAGTCTTTGAACTATCACATGCACGTGGAAAAAAATTAAGCAAAAAATTATTTTGCCCTGAACGAGACAAATAGTTGGATATACAAAAGTATTAAAGAAAGGAATGTCATGCGAGTATATTCTGCGAAATTTTATGATTACTGGAGAATAATGAAGTAGATTTAGCGGTTTTTTCTTTTTGAAATGGTAAAAAAAAAATTTAGGCGGCATTTTTATGTTTTTCATATGATGGGGCAAATTGACTTGTAGACAAACACAATATAATTTGTAATTCAGCGAAGTATACTCAAAAGAAAATTTTGTAAAATTTTTTTAATATAATAATAATATATAATATAATATAAAACCAATATAAAAATACTAATATATAATAATAATAATAAATAATAATAATATAATAATAATAATAATAATAAATGGGAAACAAAAAATGACATTTGTAATTTTTTTTTCTTTTTCTTTTTTTTTTTTGCGCTGAATCCAAAACTTATATTGGTGTTTGTCTATAAGGTCCAGTTTTGCCGCCATTCACGTAAAAACATTTTAAAATTGCAACTTTTTTTTTTTTACCTTTTCATAAATAAAAAATTGCGATATCAAAATACGCATATTTTATTTATTATCAATTTGTATGCCCAACCATTTTGTCTTTGTTCACGGGAAAAATTTTTTTTCAATTTTTTCATGTTTACATGTGAATAGTGTCAAAACTGGACGTAATAGACAAAAACTAATACGATTTTTTTAATTCAACATAAGAAAATACATAAGAAAGAAGTTTTGGATCACAGGCAACATTAAAATACGCAAAATGTGTTTCCCATTGTAATCGATAAATTATGTACTATTAATATTATGAATTAATATTATTGCCATAATACAATGTACTTTTCCAATAATAAAAAGCAAATTAATTGAATAATATTTCTAAATTTAGGGTTTTTTAAGAATTGTTGAAGTGACAAACTACAACGGTGTTTGCGGCCTCGTCGAGCCTTACTTAAGGGAAGAACTTTGCCAGACTCTTCACGATTTCTCAAGGGACTCTCCCTACATGAATTATTGTTATTTATTATTGTCATTGTTATTATTATTCATTATTATTATTATTATTGGAGTTTATTAGTGTGTTATTAGTAACAACAATTTTGATCTAATGGATTAATGATAATTAATCTGTTAATAAGGCTAATTAATCTGTTTCTAAAAACTAAGTCAAAATTTGCAAAGTTATCGAGAAAGTTATAAACAAATCGCTAATTCCTCATTTTTCATCCTCACTCTTCATTTTCCAATCTCCTTCCCCCCCCTCTTTCTGTTTCATTTTTTTCATCCATCATTCATCTCTCTATATAAAAAGGAATATAAATGCAGGCAAATTTTTCTGCATAGTGCCAAAGAGACAATATTTTATTATAACATTTGCGTATATATATATATATATATTATTTTTATTCTTCATTTTTATTAAGTATCTATACCATTTTTATCTTTATAAATCATTATTTTTTTTGCTATTTGTGAATATATATATGTATACATATATATATTCGGGGAAATCTCATAAAAAGACATAGATAGGGTTGTAAACATACTGGGAAAATTTACTGGGAATATTTAATAAACCAATTTTTACATATCATGAGTGTTTTTGCGTCTTATTAGCCTGCTGGTGGTCGTCGTTGTAAGTTACAAAAATAGTAATAAAACGAGAGTGTCTGGCTATTCGGTGAGTAACGATCGATCCTCATACTAATATCTAATTTGACTATATCTGTAATACTGACATCTTGATATCAGAAGTTTTGTAGAGAACAAATATTTTAGCGCTTGTATTTTTATAGGAATTAGTGCAAGGAGTGGACGTTGAAGGAGAGTAAAGATAGAAAGAAATCGGAAAGACCAACTTTCCAGTAATAATAAAAAAAAGAAACACACAAACGGGCCGAACCAGAAGCGAAGTAAAGAGAGGAGAGTAACTATTCAAGATTATTTAGACAAGAAAGAAATATACAATCATTAACGGAATCAGGTAAAGAAAGAGCAGGGTACTTAGCAGAGCAACGATAAAAACGAAATTTCCACTGCGCATTTCAATTACATATATTCATCTTTATTTCCCACAGCACAAGGAAGATCGCGCAGACTTCGAGGAGCGACATCGGTTCCCAGGGCTGGGCTCTTCCAGAAGATTGCAGAACTACACCCCGATTGAAGGCTGGTGAGTAAAGCAATTTATCTATTGTGGTGGGAACGAAAACCTCCACAATATATTATATTATATATATATTAATATAATATATTATCGAATATATATATATATATTTATATATAATTATATTATATATATATAGTATATTGGATATATGAAGGGAGAGAAACAAATCGCAATGATATGATACATGTCTTTGATAGATATATGTTAAGACATATAATACAACTATGAATAAAGAGCAATATGGGACAACAATGAATGTAATCAGAAGAAATGGGTTTAGTTAAATGTAAACATACCTACGAAGGTAGTAACTTTCTCTTTTGTAAACGAACTAAAGTTCTTTAATTATCTGTAATTATCCCTCATGCAACTCCAACAAAGTCGGCAATCTTTTCATAGCGAACTGGCCTGATAACAGTCCTTCATGAACTTTAGAATCTTGATGGAAGGTTCACATCTGGCTCAATCCACTAACATCGCTCTAGGTTATCACGGAAATTTTCTTAGGTGAGAATGTAAGTAGTGCAACTTATACTCATTCTACATCCATGAGAAAATTGTCTAGCAAATCATGTACCATGTTAGTGGTTCTCGGCTTTCATGTTCCCAGAAAATTCTGTGCTACAATCTGAAAAAGCATTCACGCTCTTGCCTCTAACACAGTCATTGTTGTAGCAAAGACAGATCACGGAGGAGTGTCCGTTTTTGTGGGCATCAAATATCCCAGCTTTTTTCTTCTCGTCACTCGACCAGGAAACGTTGAGCATATAATAGCGGAAGCATGTCACCATCATGGTCAGGGCCTTCACAAATTGTTTCATCAAACAAGTTTTATGTGTAGTGGAGGTAAGATGATGTTTCTCTCTGTAACAAGTGGTTTCACGTAGATGTTCTGTCAGGCGCAGGTTTCCCCTTGGTGGCCATTCTCTTTTGGTCCAGTGATCCTTTGCCGCCCGGCTGTCCAATAGCACAGGAAGCCAGGGATATTGGGTGAAACCTGCTTGCTGACTGAGCAAAAATGTTTACGCATTTTGAGGTCGACCGATATTTACCCATCCATGTACCTTGATATTGTAGCTCTCAAGCTGTCTTAATTTTTGCATACTCCTCTATCATTCGTACAGAGTACCCTACTGGAACCGAAGCATACTGTTGCCGTTGTGTAAAACACACACTTTAAACTGCTCTTGAAGTGTCAATAAACATCGCCACTCACCTGCATCGTATGCTGGAGTCCCATAGCGAGTAGTAGGCCTGCAACTTCACTGCAATACACAGAGTACCATCTGACTGGAAGAGCTCCGCCAGCTCTGCTTCTTCTGTTACGATAAAATGTTACTCTTGTGCCATGGTCAGTAGTCATTTTTCATGCAACCCTCAGAAGACCAACAGCTCAGGACAGACTTCCAAGCAAAT
>JABUQX010053106.1:0-2500 GCA_015478945.1 Trachelipus rathkii
TTCCTGAGAGTGTTTAACTCGAGGACGGCGTCGGACACCATTACGCCGAGAAAATGGTTTTCTAGACGAGTGTTTCTAAGTTGACGAGGTTTCGGGCCAGGAAGGAGAAGACGCTGTTCAACTTGAAAGGGGTGAAAGCTCTTCCTGGGGAGTTGTTTTATATACTATATATATATATATATATATATATTTATATATTTATATATATAAATATATATATATATTATATATATATATATATATATAATTTATATATATATATATATATATAATATTTTAACAGAGATAAACACCATCACTCACGGGCAGAGCCCTAATCAAGGAGGAGGTGTACTTATTTAACGTCCGAGCAGGACGGTGCCAAGCCCAAGGAGAGAACAGCTCACATTCTCCCCCACCCGACAAGTTGCGAAAAACCTGGGACCCTCGCTTTTTTTGGCGAGTGCTCTAACACTGAGCTATCGGGTGCTTTTATATAAATAAATATGAAATATATAAAAAAAAATTAAAAAAATATACACATATATATATAAGTGTTACTGTCTTTAACATTAATACTGTCACTATTACAATCACTATATTATTATTCAACAACTATTCATTATTATTATCACTAATCTACCACTAATCGTATCAGCCACTATCATTTATATTATCATTAATTACTATCATAACCATCACTACCACTATCATTAACATTAACTATTATTAACATTAACTAATCATCATTATTACCAAATTATCATTAACACACTATTCATCATCACTATATTATTATTATTATTATTTATTATTATTATTATTATTATTATTATTATTATTATTATTTATATTATATTATTATTTATTATTATTATTATTATTATTATTATTAATTGATTATATTATTATTATTATTATTACTACTACCATCATTACCACTATTATTACTATTATTATTATTATTATTATTATTATTATTATTATTATTATTATTATTATTATTATTATTATTATTATTATTATTATTATTATTATTATTATTATTATTATTATTACTATCCATATACACTATTTTGTATGTGTACCATATAATAATGACGATCTTCATGGGAAGATAAATTTGAAACAGTTGAGGGGATTCCCAGCCCCAGTCAGGTGATAATAGAGACCCTCTTCAATGGGTAATGGCGAAGACGTTGTCATCCTAATTCCAGTTCTATAAATATATTTGAAGGTAAAAGGCCTACTTTTTAGTAGTGTATAAAATAGTTGAAATTATTTTTTTTCTCCAAAAAGAATTAAGTTTGAGCCATTTTGTTGTTTCACACCAGTTGATTTAAAATTTTGTCAGATCTTAATTATTATTGTTAAAAAAAAATAAATTTTTAAAAAAACTTGAAAATAAATTCGAATACAAAAAAATATTAATTTTCAAAATTTCAACTGCCTTCAAAATGTAATAATTCCAATTGCAAGCTCTTTCTTCTTTACAACCCTTTTCCCCGCAAATCATTCCTTCCAACCAGGTGTTAACAATCATTTCTTCAGACCTCTGCTGCTACTCCTCGTTCCTTGTTGTTCCTCTTCTGTTTTCTTCTCCATCCCTCTAAATTTTCTGCGACTATCCAAGACAACGTCCAAGCTCAATATATATATATATATATATATATATATATATATATATATATATATATATATATATATATTATATATATATATATATATATAATATATATATATATATATATATATATATATATATATCATAATATATATATATAATATATTATATAATATATATATATATATTATATTATTATATATATATATTAATACTATATATATATATATATATATATAAGGCTGTAGACAGGAGGGTCAAGGGGTTCAACCTCCCGAAATTATTATTAGCGATCAAAATTTTGATTCCTAAGTCTCAATACATAATTTAATAATAATAATATAATAATAATCAATAATAATAATAATTAAATAATAATAATAATAATAATAATAAATAATAAGATAATAATAATAATAATAATAATAATAATAATAATAAGTTAATAATAACAATAAACAATAATAAATTAATAATAATAATAATAATAATAATAATAATAAATAATAATAATAATAATAATAATAATAAATAATAATAATAATAATAATAATAAAATAATAAATAATAATAAATATAATAATAATACATAATAAAGATAAATCAATGAAAATGAAAAGTATTTATTAATGGAAATGAGGAGACATACTGTATTTGGGTCCGTAACGGTTTCTTAGGTCAAGTGGCTGTTCCTCATACATGTATAAAATATTTAGACCAGGGACTTAAATGTAAGGTTTCCAAGTTTGCAGATGATAGCAAATTGGCTACCTCAAAAAGGAATAATGATGGATGTATAAAGATTTAAAAAGATAAGGAGGAGCTGTAACTGTTTGAAGTGATGAGCAGGTTTTCATTCCTTCTTCAGCTAAATTTTTTCTTTCCTCATTCATTCCC
>JABUQX010053106.1:12500-25000 GCA_015478945.1 Trachelipus rathkii
CGCCAATCGCAGTCGGGATGGTCGTGTTCGCTGTTATACGAATTAAGATTAGTTTTTAAGATAGCTTTAGTGATTCGGGGTTGTTTCAGTGGAAAAACTTTTTATAAATGTTACAATTTTAACTCGTGTTTAAAGGCTTAGCGAAATATAAAAATGTATACCTTGAATAGAGTGGGTGGTGCATATATTAATAGTAAAAGTGTTTTCTACTATAACTACGTACCATCGCTACTACTACTACTACTACTACTACAGCCGATTACATATTATTACGGCCTACTACTATGACCACTGCCCTACACTACTACTACTACTATTACTACCTACGTATACTACTACTACTGCTACTACTACTACTGCTACTACTACGACCACGTTACTACTACGACCACTACTACTACTACTACTACTACTACTACTACTATCCTACTACTACTACTACTACTACTACTAGCTACCACTATCGCTACCACTGTTATACGAACCGCTTATCCATTTCTAGCATAATGTTCTGATGCTAACATTAGGCATCTTTTACTTCTGTTCAAGTATTCTGCTGGTGGGTAGGTAAGAATTTTTATTATTATTACTGTTATTTTCGATGAAAATGGTTGTTACAAACAGTACGTAAAGCTATAAAGCAGTAAAGCATGGGTCGGAGAGAGAAAGGGTGTGATGGACCCATGCAGGCGGGGCTATTAGCCCCGACTGCTTTAAGTACTTAGGGTCAGTAAAAACGTGTTTTTACTGAAATGTTTCCTTACTAAACATAAAAATAAGTGACTTTATTAATATCTCAATCTGAAAAATCTAGCTATGTTAGAAAATTATGTTAGAAAACGTTTGTCTTGGTAAGAAGATTCACTGGAGAATTTGTTAATGTCAACGTTTATTCGCAGTCCATAATGGTTATATTTTTGATAAAGATATTAAGGGGCCCTAAGTTAGTTGTTGTTGTTGTTGTGTGGTTAAATATGTTGTATGTTGTTGTGTGTGTTGTTGTATGTTGTTGTACGCTGTGTTGGTTGGTTGGTTGGTTGTTGTTGTTGTTGTTGTTGTTGTTGTTGTTGCTTGTTGTTGTTGTGTGTTGTTGTTGTTGTTGTGTTGTGTTGTCGTTGTTGTTGTGGTTGTTGTTGTTGTTGTTGTTTGTTGTTGCTGTTTGTTTGTGTTGTTGTTGTTGTTAGTTGTTGGTTGTCGACATTGTTGTGTTGGTGGTAGTTTGGGTGATGTGTTATGCGTTATATATATTAAGCTATCTTGGTTTTGGGGATCCTTTGTTAACATATACCTCTTATCATTTTGCTATCCTGCACTATGATTCTACTACTACTACTACTACTACTACGTACTACTTACTACTACTACTACTAACTTACTACTACTACTACTACTACATGCCAATGTTATAACTAGACCTTAAAACTGTAAAACAGTATAGTTAAAACAGTAAAGCAGTAAAGTAGGTATGGACAGAGTTTGGGGAGGGGCACCCCTTGGGGTTGCGGTATTTGTTTTACTGCTTTAGGGTCAGCAAAACATTGTTTTTATTGAAAATTTGACAACTTTGTTTCTTTGAAAAATAAAAACTTTAACAAATGAAAACAAGTTTTCATAAATAAAATATAGGAATCTACGTATAAAAGCTCTTAAAACTACATACAGCCTTGATTAAAGTAGTCGATAAGCACGCGAGTAACCTCATCTCCTATCTCTTTTTCAGCTCTATACCCTCATTTTTACTTCATCATCCTCCTCTGTCGTTCAGCTAGGAACTTCATTAACGAGTACTGAAAAACACATATAAACCTTGTTAAGCCCCGATACATTCCCATGTGAGCTCTTCTTTTCATCTTCTCCATTATTATATATTATAATATGATATAATATATATATGAATATAATATATTATATATATATATACTATATATTATATAATATATATATATATATATATATATTATAATATATTTTAATAATATATATATATATATATATATATATATAATATATATATATATATCCTATGCTGTTATACTTAGCTATCCCCTGTCTCATTTGATCTGGCTATGATGTCACTACAATTGATTAGTACAATTAAAACACACACACACACACACACAACACACACCAGTTTAATAAACAAAAATTGATGTTGTGACAGTAAGGACGTAAAGACGTAAAGACGTAAGGGACGTGAGCGCGACAGAGAGGGGATGGGGGTCTACTGTTACACTTGAGCAACGTCTTTACGTCCTTAGGGGTAGTAAAAAAAAACAAAATTTTAATAAAAATATGACTTGAATCAAGAGATCAATAGGATCAAATAGATCACGGATGCGACATAAGCGGTGTTGGGGTGGTTGGTATGATTTACTGATTTTACTGTTTTAGGGTGGGTGGTTAAAACATAGCTAATTTTTAATAAAAATATGACATTGAATCAATAGATCAATAGATCAATTAGATCAATAGATCAAATAGATCAATAGATCACGGATGAACATAAGGAGTGGTTGGATGGTGCGGGTTGATTTACTTGATTTACTGCTTTAGGGCGTGTAAAAAACATGGTAATTTTAATAAAAATATGACATGAATCAATAGATCAATAGAATCAATAGATTTCCATTAGTCGGAGTGAGAAATGGCTGGATGGTTGGGTTGATTTACTGATTTACTGCTTGTAGGTATGTAAAAACGTAGAATTTTCGACGTATATAAAATGAAAGCGTAAAAATTTTTAGTAAAACAAAAATAAAAATTATAATATATATATATATATAATAATATAGTATATATACTATATATATATATATTATATATATATATATATATTATATATATATATATATATATATATATATATATATTATATATATATATATATATATATATATATATATATATATATAAAAAAATATATTATATATTAGATATATATGATATATATATATAGAATATATATATAATATAATATAGATATATATATAAACCCACGGATATTAAAAACACATTTTTATTGAAATGTATCCATAACCCGCGAAATATTTTTGCGTTCGCGCACGCGCCGTAATATTGCGCCTGCGGGCGCTCGCGTCGGTTCCGGCCCGGCGGACGCGTTCGCGTTGGACTGAACGTGGCCCAAACCAGACTTCAGCTACTTTCATGAAAGTAGCTCTGCTACTTTCATGAAAGTAGCTCAGCTACTTTCATGAAAGTAGCTCAGATACTTTCATGCACGTGGCTACGCCACGTACATGAACCCGTGTACGTGGCTACGCCACGCACACGCGCTAGCTAGGCCTAAACGTATATGGTGTGACGAGACAAAGAGGGGGTAGGGGATAAACAAAAGGAGATAGAGGAAAAAACGCTCATGAAAGTACATGAGCATGTGCTCATGCACATACACACTCACTCACGTACATGGCGAATCAATAGAAATAGGGGACCCCAGGGGGGACCAGCCCCCAAAATAAAACGGCAACCACGAAAAGTAACCCAGAAGGTAGCCCCTGCCGTTAGGTGGCCAAATATCACTCAGGGAAGACCCTGAGTGCAGGGCTCGAGCCCTGGTCCACCCTATAAGCTGTTTAAGTCATAGGGGGGTAGGGGATGAACAAAGGGGGGTTTAGGGTAAAAAAACGCTCATGAAAGTACGTGAGTATGTGGTCATCACGCACCCACTCACGCACGTTCATGGCGAATTAATAGAAATATGGGACCCCAGGGGGGACCGGCCCCCAGGGTGGGCCCCAGAAGAAGAGTAGCCCCAAAAAGGTAGCCACTCCGGGGAGATGCCCAAATATGCCTCACGTAAGACGCTGGGGTACAGGGTATCCGAGATATGCCCATGGATTGGGTTTTGTAGTTGCTACTACTATATATATTATATATAACATATTATATAATATAAATAAATATGATATATATATATATAATATATATATATATATATATATATATATATATATATATATATATATATATATATATATATATATATATATATATATATAGGACCTGTTTGTTTTACGACTCCGTCAGTTTTTATTTTTTTGTTTTTTTTTCATATATTCGAATATATGCATGGCCTAAACAATCAATTTAAGTGGGGACGGACATGATTCAAAAATAAATAGGACCTGTTACGTTTTTACGAGCTCCGTTCAGTTTATTTTTTATTTTTATTTTTAAACTAAAGGGAATACCCCAAGGGTTAAACCGCAAAGCATGGCCCACGCAGTCGGGCGTCTCTCGGCCTTCCGGGGAAACGACAGGGGGGTAGGACTATTTCACCCCCTCCGGGGAGGGTCTCTCGCGGAACCCCCGCTCTTTGGTATTGGGTGTCGCGGGGTTCTTCCGCCCCTCCCTTACGGGTATGAAAACGTCCCCCCCTCTGTCCCCCGTCGGCTCGAGCCCCCTATAATTTTTTTTAATTATTTTTTTGTTTTACATTTTTGTAATAAACTTTATATGCTTGATTCCAAATATGTAATTTTTTTTCTTAAGTGTCATACTTTTCGAGATATTTCATATTTTGATATTTTTTTTTTACATTTGTAATAGCTTTATATGCTGATGGTCCAAAATGTAATTGTTTTTTATAAGTTATCGGACTTTTCGCAGATATTTCATTTTTTTGAAATTTTTTCTTATATAAATGGTGATTTTTTAAAAAATTATTTAAAATATTTAGAACTTTTAAATCATATCCTGTCTCCACATTAAATCATTATTTTTTTTAAAGTTTAAAATTTTTTCAAAAAATAAGAATATGTTAAAAAAAACAAAAAAAAAATCTCAAAAACTGACGGAGTCGTTAAACATAACAGGGCCTATATAATATATATTATATATATATTATATATATATATATTATATATATAATATATATTATATAATATATATATATATATATATATAAACGCTAATTGTACTTAGACTGACAGATTCTATTTCTTTGCGTTGGTTGCCAGAACTTACAAATTTGACCTTCCGACTGTCCTTTTATGCCAAAGAAAATTTATTTTTATGGTAAATAGTTATATATATATTATAATATATATATATATATATAATATATATATATATATATATATATATATATATATATATATATATATATATATATATATATATATATAATTTTATAACTTTACCATAAAAGTAAATGGTCTTTCGCATAAAAGGAGTCGGAAGGTAAAATTTGTAAGATTTCGCAACCAACGGAAAGAAATTGAATGTCTCACTCTATGTATATATATTAAATCTGTGTGTACCTAACCAAACTTTATCCTAACCTAAACTTAATAGCCCACAAGTTCGACCTAACCTAATGGATCATGTTAGCCCCATGTATCTACCAACTAATCGGATTATGATTGCCCACAACTAGGACCTAACCTAATGGATTTTGTTTGCCCACAAGTCGGACCTAACCTAATGTATTTTGTTAGCCCCGAAGTACGCGTTAAGCTAATGGATTATGATATATTTAAAGCCATGTGAAGATAAATGATATATATATATATATATATATATATATATATATATATATATTATATATTATATATATATTATATAATATATATATATATATAATAAATATATATTATTATATAGTATATATATGGGATAATGATCGAGACTCGCTCTCGATCCCCTTTTATTAAATCTTAATTACTCAACTCTTAACCTGCCGGTTGGAGTAATGAGAGATTATCTGTGTATTGCTTTATTAAATCAGTAACGAGATTTTTACAGGAAATATTTCAACACAATTAATGATAGGTTATTTATGCACAATTAAATCGTAGATAATTACATTAATTACACTCGTAATCACTACTTATTAATAAATGGCACAGTCCCTATTCCTAATCTGACCTCTCGTGGCGAGAGCCTAGCTAAAATACCAAGAGTCAGGGACGCGTTGGGCGGCATTGGCCCTGTCGCTTATCCCCTCTCTCTTTTGGGCATCTTCTCCCGAATGGGGGAGAAGAGCCATGATACTGCGTAGTTACAAAGGAATTTACAGGAGAGGCACCAAGTGTTCTGAGGTGTACACAGGAGGCTGGCAAAATAGTCTCTCACAAAGCTGTGTAACCTTTTGTGTCATGCATGCTTAATGACTCACAAGACTTCCCTAATTATGGGTTTTGGCCCATCTTTTCTTGGTGACCTTGGCTGTGTAAAGGAACATTTGGCTCAGAATCTTAAGTGAGGCTTAAGGTTCTGTTCATACAAAGGTTCCTTCTCACACTCCTTCAGATTGATACATGAAATGCATAGGAAAGTAGAAAGAAGGAACAGTGGAATATACTACATGGAAAAGGAGAAAGAACTACAATATATGGATAATAACACACTTTAACAATCGATTTTGTACTCGTATTAGTTTCCACATCATCGTCTTTGTCTCTTATTTTTCTCAAGAGATATTCACTTTTGTCCCCCACTTCCTTCCTCTATTTTTTTCATTCCGAGTTTTTCTTTCGGTCTGAAGGATCGGGGACTGGTTCGTAGAAGATTTTAACATTTCTTAAGCTTTCGACTACTACTTTATCCCCTTTTATTATATGAGCATTACTGTTTGTGATTTTGACAACCCGATAGGGGCCGTGGTACTTGGCGGCTAGCTTTCCGACATTGTATTGTTGGTTCTTCACGAGTAGAAATCTTGCTTCTTTCAAATTCTTTGGAAGGAATATATTGCGATTACGCAAATTGGTTCTTTGAGCTAAGGGTTTAGCCATCAATTCTGTTATTCTTTCAATGTATGTGTCGTATGATTTTGGTCCGCTTGTGACAGTAGTGCTTATAAGGCCGTCAGGGATGTTTATATTTTGGCCGTACAACAGCTTGCTGGGGCTGATACCACCCTCCGAGATGGGGGCTAGCCGGAGAGCGAATAAGACGAAAGGTAAGACGTCCAACCATTCTTGCGTTTTCATGGTTGGTTCTGCCAACATAGTTCTAATGCTGTTGATAATCATCTTGTTGACCATCTCACATTTTCCATTCGATTGGGCGTTATATGTGCTGGTCGTGGTGTGAAGTATTCCCAATAGTTTACACACACTCTCAAATAAGTGTGAAGTAAAGTTTACGCCGTTATCTGAAACAATTCGGCTGGGAATTCCACAATGCGGAATTAGCTGGTTTATCAAAGTCTGAACTATCGTCTCTTTCGCGGCGTCCTTGAGCGGAAAAGCCCACACATAATGAGAGTAGCGGTCAATAAGGGTTAAAAGATACTTGTAACCCCGACAGGATGGAAGCTTGTGGATATCTACATGAATAACTTCAAACTTGTAGGAAACTTCTCTGTACTTGCCGAAAATGGGGTTGATTCCCCGCCCTATCTTGGACACCTGACATTGAGGGCACGATCTGACTACCTCTTTCACCTTTCGATGCATGTTCTCGAACACAAAGTCGGTTTTTAACACAGTGAGACACCGGGAAATACCCAGGTGCCCCTGCATGTGGGTCATACGTACGAGGTCGGCAACTCTGACGCATGGAATGATGACGCGAGCATAATTTAATGATATATCAACATAAAAAAAATCTTTTTCTTTTTGAACCAAAACTCTTGTTTTTTAATGATTAATGAGCTCTTATCATTACCTTCTAATAGTGATTTTATAAATTTATCATCATTTTGATCTTTGCTTATTTCAAAATAGTCAATTTCCTTTCTAAATCGTTTTATCAGCTCTAAATGAGCATCGTTGCAATCTCTGATTAAATTTATTTGAGTGTTTAATGGTAAAGCATCTCTTAATTCGTCTACCTTTATTGCAGTTATATTATTATTAAATTTTTCTAAATTTTCTTTTTCTATCTCCCTTCTTTCTTCTGCGTTCAATCCTTTCGTTCCAGAATCGTGGGTTTTCCCATGGGAGATATTCGAGGAATGTCCTTTATTTACCCTTTGGCCATTTAAATCCCATTCATTTTTGCCTTTCTCGGAATTTACGAGCTGGTCGCGTGCCCCATTGTTTGTGGTCTGGGCATAATCGTCTCTTATAAATCTTGAGGGAAGGGTTTCAATGCAGAATGAATCGTTGTAAAGGTTTGATCTCATATCATCTAACTAGTTTGCATTCTATCTATGCCTCCACCCTGAATTCGGATCCTCACTCGCGGTGAGCAATCAGAGCGACTTTGGGAGCGCGGGGCGTAGCTAGCGCCGCCTCTTTTTCGATCAACTTGCAATCGTGATCTGCATTAATTTCGGCTTCATTAATCAATAATTGTCTATTGTAAACTAAGCGATATATCACAGAGGGGTTCGTATTAATCATTCGTAAGATCAAACCATAGAGACACATCATATATAAGCCCGATAAGAGGTTTTAAACTTCTAACCATTACGTAAAATTGTAATTCTTATGCTAACTCAATTGGACCAATTAATGTTGATATTTCTGTATCAGGATCTCTGATTGTAGTTAATACTATTTTATGATCATATCTCGATTAGGAAGTACCCGTCACTTTTTAATCAGGACGTTATTAGTTAAGAGCACTAATAACTTGCCGGCGTAATCATATTTCCGCTCAGTCGACGATAGAATGGTACTATAAAAAGCAATTGGTTTTCCACCTTCGTCAGTAGTAGATAAAATTACTGCTGCAGCGGCGGTGTCTGAGGAGTGAATGATGACTTCAAAAGGGCTTGAGGGACTTGGATAAGCCAGAGCATTTGCGTTTTTAATGGCTTCCTTGCTGTCTTTGAAAGCTTTTTCAGCGGCAGGATTCCAGTTGATTCTACGGTTTCCGTAGGGTTTTCCTTTTAGGAATGAGTAGAGAGGGGCGGTAATGTTTGAGAATACAGCTACTGAAGAGCGATAAAACCCAATCTTGCACAGATAACTTCGTAATTCTTTGACAGTTTTAGGTTTTGGAGTGTCAATTATCTCACTTATCTTATCCCCATTGGGCCTAATCCCATCCTTAATCAATTGTATGCCGACGATAATGATTTCTTTTTTTCGAATTTTACACTTACTGGGGTTGACGCTGATGTTGAAGTATTGTAATCTTTTTAGTACTTTTTCAAGCAGGATCTGGTTCTCTGCTTCCGTTTGGGAGTGAATGAGAACGTCATCCATAAAGGCATGGGTGTTTGGGATTCCTTGTAACAAGGTATCAATGAAGGCCTGGAAAATAAATGGGGAGGAGACGAACCCCATGGGCAGGCATCGGTAGCTGTAGGAGCCCATGTTAGAGGTTATGGTGAAGTATTTCTCTGAATCTGCGTGGAGTGGTATGCTATAGTACGATTGGGTCATATCTAATTTAGTAAAGAGCTTACTCCCTTTTAAAGTAAACATTGCATCTGTAAGGTGTGGTAAACCATAAGTTTCGACTTCAACTCTTTTGTTGAGTTCTATAAAGTCGGATATCAGTCTTACACGACCTCCACTCTTCTCCAGGACACTGACAGGGAAGGACCAGGGTGAGTTTGCTCGTCGTAGCACTCCTGTGGCCACAAGATTGTCAAATTCTGCTCTTGTTTGTGAGTAGAGCTTGTGGGGGATTTTTCGGGGCCTGAGTGATATGGGGGGTCCCCTGATATTCACTTTATATGGATAGGTGCTAGCCAGCTCTATTAATACTTTTTCAGTATAAAAAAAACTACGCAAGAATTACCTGCCCGTCCTTACATTCCTATCAATGCTGTGCTCATTCTTTTATTTTTATTATTTTTATAAATTTCAAAAATTTCATTCCACCTTTCCATCTGTTTTAATTTTATGTGATGGTTTTCAGGTAAATATGGATTCACAAATAAACCTTTATATCGTAATAATATATCATTAAAAAGAGGTGGACTAGAAGGTACATGCAAAAGTGTTAGGATGAGGAGTAAATGATAGAGAAGAAGGAAGGGTTTCAAGCGCATATTTAATATTAAAGTTGTAATTTTTATTTAATTTCATATTTTTATTTGTAGCAGAATCTATCAATAAATCATTATCAAAATCGATCCCAATTTGAAATTTCTTTAAAAATGACAAGCCTAAAATATTTAAGTCAATATTTGCAACATAAAATGTATCAATATATTTCCTACCGAGACCTAGGTCAATTTCAATAGTTTTAACATCATAAATAGCTATTTTGGTGTTATTGGCTGCATACATAAACCCGACAGGTGGGCGGTGTTTTGCAAGAGCACCCCCTGCCAATATATTTTTGGCACTTCCGGTGTCAATTAAGTAATCCACCTTATTAATACAGTCATAAACTCGGTAAGAGGTCAAGCCGTCGATTGTACAGGCTTTCCCGTTTACCCCACATCGGCTGTAACTGTCTTTCTGTCACCACAGCGGTCGTTAGCAGCGCTTTGGATGGGGTTGAACAAGATATCTGTTTTATCGCTCTCGCCCCCCTTACCGGGTCCATAACCATATTATTAGGTAAATTTAATGTAAAGAAAATATACCCTTCATGCATAGGGCTCACAGTTGTAATCATGTTTGTATCATTTATCTTACCATAACATCTTGAGATAGCTGAATCATTTATGATAATATTTTTTCAATTAAAATGTTTTCAAATTGAACACTACTACTACCGAAGTGTATGTCATTGTTTTTATCAATAGAGGGCGCATGCATCCCCTTCACAAATAATGACGGTTGTCTTTTATCACAAATTACACTCATAGGATCACAGTTCACTTGTGTATTGTTAATTTGAACACTGTTTTTATTTTCAAGAATTTCGACACTTGCGGTTGGTTCGATACCACGAAGAGCTTGTTTCTCTTTACCATTACCATCGGATTTGTTATTTTCATTGAGGGTATGGTCTTTATATTCATTATAATAATTATTTGGATGAATATTATTATTATTATTATTATTATTATTATTATTATTATTATTATTATTATTATTTATTATTTATTATTTATTATTTATTATTTATTATTTATTATTTATTATTTATTATTTTTATTTTTATTTTTATTTTTATTTTTATTATTTTTATTATTTATTTTTTATTATTATTATTATTATTATTATTATTATTATTATTATTATTATTATTATTATTATTATTATTATTATTATT
Source organism: Trachelipus rathkii (assembly GCA_015478945.1). Classification (NCBI taxonomy): domain Eukaryota; kingdom Metazoa; phylum Arthropoda; class Malacostraca; order Isopoda; family Trachelipodidae; genus Trachelipus; species Trachelipus rathkii. Next base: position 23,598 of record JABUQX010053106.1, read on the forward strand.
ATTATTATTATTATTATTATTATTATTATTATTATTGGTAGTAGTAGTAATAATAGCGGTATTGGTAGTAGTATTCTTTTGACTACTGTTTTGGTTTTCATTTATAATGTTTTTATTTGTTGAATAATTCTCACTTGTTACATATGCATTATGATTTTGTAAGTTCATTTTAATGCACTTGGAATCATCTTGGCGATGATTGTTGATAAATTGTATTTGTGGGGAAAAGGAAACTCTTTTCTGGCGCCCCAAGGTTCTACGATTGTCGCTCTGTGGATGTTGTGGTAGCGACAATCGGGATTCTAGTTTTCCGAATTTTGTGAGTTGGTGGATCTGTTACCATTATTGTGGAGTAGTGGGTATAGGGGACATTCGACCCCTTCGCATTTATAAGCAAGATGTAAATATCTAGAATGATAATAACATAAATGTTGCGCGGCATTGGTTGAAATGCGCGTTTGTATACCCATTACGTATCAGCTGACCTTGTGGTCGAAGACAGGCTTTCGGTCACTCTGCGAAGTTTACCTCCTTGTTCTGCTGTGTGTGTCTGACCTTGACGCAGCTGTTGGACTGTCTCAGCCAACTGAGACACAGTGTTCGCCAGCTGAGCCAGCTGGCGTGAAAGGTGGCTATCGCTGGGTGGCGCGGTTTCATGTGTGTGCACCGGGTTTGGCGCGATGTTCTTTGGGCCAGCAGAGTCTGTTTTCTATCGGTTTGTATGCATACGTACAGCGTTCACAGAGCCCCAAGTTTGTTCGTAATTTGGAGGTTGGTTTCTTCTGTCTTTGGTGGACGAAAATTTTTTATAAAGATCCCGTCTGCTACTTTGAACCATTCCTCAACAAGTCGTTTTCTTCGGCGAAGGGAGTAGACAGAACCATCTGGATGTTTTAGCAGGCATTTGCTCTTAAAAACAGAATCTACTGCAAATTTAGGGTTATGCTCGATGAGGACTTCAAAACTCTTGTTACCAGGACACTTTTTCCAACACGGGTTTTATTCACTTGGTAGCTCTTCTGGATGCATGCCTTGTTTGAAGACGTCCCGTATTCGATTTCTTAATGCTGGAAGGTAAATTCTTTCTATTGTCTTCGAGAAGTATTCTATAGGCAATCTTCTTTAAGCGGGAATTTTAATTTCGATACCAAAGTTGTAAGGAAGTATTGGCGTTAAAAGCGAACATGCTCATGTGGGATCGTCAATAATGATTTAATTTAAAAATTGCTGTTGTTGCACTGAAGCCGTGATGACATCGTAAGGGTCGAAGACGGGTAGTTGTTAGAACTTATTGATTTAATAAGTCTTTATTGGGGACCGATATTCAGAACGCTTTGATCGCCCCAATTTTGGCGGGAATTGTTTCGGCGTCGTATCGGGTTCGCTTTCAATGTCAGACGCAG
>JABUQX010053106.1:30000-45233 GCA_015478945.1 Trachelipus rathkii
TTGCCGAGCGTGGCGTTTCAACCGTTGCGTTTTTAGAACGCACCAACATGCGTTTTTCATAGATGGCGTACCCTTCGTCAAAAACCTATCATGACGGGTGTCAAACAGGGGTAGAATGTCTCAAAAATAAGATTCCCGTAGTTACTTTCCCGAACGCCAAATTATGGCCCCAGCCGGGGGTCATTTATGGGTCAAGAAATGAGACAAAATGACATATCTTAGCAAAAGAGGTGTTAGAGTCATCGTATCTTCTTCAAACTTGGCATATCTTCTTTATATGTTGCAACATTGTTGTATCCAATGTTTCAAGTCGCTACGTCAAAGGGGTTGGGGGGCCCCACCCCCTTAAAAGTTGAAATCTGAAATTTGGTGAGTGTATAGAAGAGAATAAATGAAATAGAATGGCTATGTTAAATTATTTGGCGAACCATATGGGGCCGGAGCCGGAGCTGGTGGTTGCGGTGCCAGAATGGAATTCTGGCTCCAGCTATATATTAGAACAAATGAGGTGTCTACATCTATGTTTTCATAGGTGTAGAACTCATTTTTCAGGGTTTCAGAACCCCAAAATGAGTTCGAGACCCCCCTCTAGAAGGGGGGTCCCCCTGAAAAAAGAAGAAAAGCTTAGAAGAAGACGAAAGAAGATAGATGTAGGAAAAGAATAAGAAGGAAAAAAAGAAGGTCTCGCATGGCGGTTCAAATGCTTGATTGTATGTGTAGGTACCGGTACCGGTGTGGAACCGGTGCGGTACCGAATTAGTAAAAATGTACTTAACATTCTGATATTAGTGTACTTATATATGTTTTTAATAACATAGATCTCATTTTTGAGGTTTCCAAAACTCTCAAATGAGTCTGAGAACCCCTCTTCAGGGGTTTCTACTGAAAAAAGAAGAAAAAGCGGTGAGGAAGATGCATTATGCTGAATCACGGTTTCAACTCTCTAAACGATCGCAGGGTTGGCATGACCGAACGCGAGGTTGCCCCGCGCCCGCAGGCGCGCCCCGGCCCGGAAACGACGCGAGCGCCCGCAGGCGCAATATTACTGCGCGAACGCTAAATATATTTCGTAGTTGTAACGTTAATATACACTTTTTTTTTTAATAAAAATGTTTACATTACTTTGTATTTTCTTTTCAAGTAATCCGTTTTCTGTACTATGAAACAGTTATTTTATTTTATACTTAAACTTTCTTAATTTTTTTTTTTTTTTATTTATACAAAACCCTTGTTCACTGTTAAATTTTTGTAATAAAAACATATTTTTTTCTACCTTAAAGCTATAACTCAATAAGGCAGTAGCGCAAATAGCCCCAGAGGGCCCCTCCCTTCACCCTGGCTATGCGCTATGTCTTTACTGCTTTATTGTCTTACTGTAGGGTTTTACTGTTTCAAGTCCTATCCGAAACACACATTCTGGTGGAAAAATAACTTCATTAAACTTTGGAATATATATATATATATATATATATATATATTATATATATATATATATATATATATATATATATATATATATATATATATATATATATATATATATATATATATATATATATATATATATATATATATATATATATATATATATATATATATATATATATATATATATATATATATATATATATATATATATATATATATATATATATATATATATATATATATATCAATAAAAGACTTTACATTAAACATCGAACATTTGAAGAGTATGGACGTGTGTAAATTTATGTTCCGTAGTCCTGCTACTTGTCTTGTATCAGGCCCCACAGGATGCGGGAAAACCTTTCTGTTATTAAACATATTAAGAGAGATGGAAATTTTTGAACAAGAACCAGTAAAAATAATATGGTGTTACAGTGTTTATCAGGAAAAATTTGCAGAATATAAAGATGTAATTCAGTTTCATGAAGGAATCTACGACATCAAATCGTTGGATAATGTGAATGGTCATAAAATCATTGTATTAGATGATTTAATGCATAAGTTGAATGAAGAAATAGCTGAAACGTTTACTGTATTTTCCCATCATTTAAACATCTCTGTATTTTTCATCACCCAGAACATTTTTTATCAGAATAAGTATATGAGAGATATATCTTTAAACACCCAATATCTACTACTCTTCGGGCAGAGAAGAGATATGAATCAGATCAATGTATTAGCCTCTCAAATGTTTCCATCACAGCGTAAAGACTTCTTAAAGGTATATAAAGAAGTTACATCTGTTCCTCATGGTTATTTAATGTGTGAACTTCATCCTAAAAACACGTATAGAGTTTTGCTCCGTACTAACATTTTGCCATTCGAAATTGAAACTGTATTCATACCTGAATAATGAGTACTCTGGTTGTTAAGTATTTACCTCTTATAAAAAAATTTAAAAAACTGAAAACAGCTGAAAAACGTAAACTAATCTGTAATGATGAAAAATTCATCCAGTGTGTATGCGAAGTCTGTTTAAATCTTATAAAAGGAAATGTTCCTTTAAACAAACCTCAGAAGGTGAAACTTCGCCGTCACAGAAACATCATTAAAAAACTCTCTCTAAATATAAAAAATCTGAAAAGTAAAAAGAAGTTACTTCAGAAAGGAGGTGGAGTGTTCCTACCGTTACTTTTTTCCGTCATAGCTCCTTTAATAACTAAGTGGATATCAGAATAATGAAGAAGGTGGCTGTATTACCATATAATGAGTATGAGAAAATGAAGTATAATAATACTACACATACAATCAACTAGTCACCTCTGGATCTAGTACAACCTCAGACAGTACAACCTATACAACCGCACTTACAAGGGTTACCTTCTCCAGCAATTCATCAACAATTACAACATCAGAGTTCTCATATCCAGAATGATTCAGGACCATATCTGCAACCTATACCCCAAAGTTTACATGATCCCAAAGTTGAACAGATAAACAATTACGAGAAAGAAGTGCTTAGGATATTAAATTCAGACATCAACATTCATGAAAAACGTGCCTTATATCAAGAAGCCATACAGAAATTAATAGATCTTAAAAACTTACATCTATATGCCTCATTAAGTAAGTCAATCTCGAATGATTCAACAACACCTGCGGAGGTAATACCTGCTGTGAAAAACGAAGATCCTTTTAAAAATATCCTGGAGGAGAGCTTACCAAATAGAGGTCGCAAAGCTGGACTAGCTTTATATAATATTTTAAAAGATCAATTATCATGGAATGAATTAGGACAAATCATTATCGATAATGAAATTGTCAAAGGATCAAATATTGTTGACTTGATAGCAGATCTCTCACGCGATTGGAAGAAAGGTGCTGTTACAGGATGGCCTACCATCAAACAAGAACTTCAGACTATTAACTTCCCCCGAACTTTAATCTTAAATACAAAAAGATTAGCAGACTTGGATAATATCCCCAAGATGCCTAGACCAGATACAAGTCCGTCAGGTACCTCTTACGCTTCAGATAAATTTAAGCGTGTTACCAGAGGAAGAATAAGAAAAATCCCATACAGTAAACCTAAATGTATTAAATGGTAATTGTATTATCATATATATATATATATATATATATATATATATATATATATATATATATATATTTATTATATATATATATATATATATATATATATATATATATATATATATATATATATATATATATATATATGCTGTTTATTTAGTTGAAGTGTCGATGATTAAATAAAAATATACCATTTTTTTTTTTTTTTTTTTTTTTTTTATAAAAATATATATATATATATATATATATATATATATATATATATATATATATATATATATATATTTTAACTTATATATATATATATATATATATATATATATATATATATATATATATATATATATATATATATATATATATATATATATATATATATATATATATATATATATATAGTAATATATATATATATATATATATATATATATATATATATATATATGTTTTAACTTGTGTCAGTATTCAACATGGAAGCGAAGGCGAAGGTTGATAAGTATTACTTCAACTTGAGAGAACCAAATAGTTTTGGGTTCACTAGATTCGCTGCAAAGTTTCCAAACACTGAGAAAAAAGAGTTGAAAGAATATTTAGAGGGTGAAGATGCTTTTACTTTACATAAACCTGTCCGTCGAAAATTCCCTACCCGAACAACCATAGCCCATCACCTCGATAATGTTTGGCAATTAGATTTAACGGAAATGATTAAATACAGTTCTTATAATGAAGGGTTTCAATATATACTTTTTACTATTGACGTATACTCTAGATACTTATGGTTAAAAGCTTTAAAAGATAAAAAATCAGATACAGTGGCGGCTGCAGTGAGAGAAATTATAAGGGATGATGATAGATATCCAAAACTGATTTGTACGGATAGGGGTAGCGAATTTCTAGGTAGAGAGTTTCAGGAAATTATTACTGAATACGATATAGGATATTTTAACATATTTTCCATAAATAAAGCTGCTATTGTAGAAAGAGTTCAGCGTACGATTAAAGAACGAATGCATAGATACTTTACTAAGATGAACACTTTTAAGTATATTGACATACTCGATGACCTAGCTTATTCTTACAATAGATCTTTTCATAGAACTATAAAGACAACTCCTTTAGAAATGCTGAAGACACCATCGGTGATCCAACAAAACCCAAGAGGTGTAAAAATTAAAGATAAATCCCGTATAAACGTGAATGAATATGTAAGAGTGTCTAGAGCTGATGACAGGTTTAGAAAAGGATATGAAGCGGGGTGGTCTAGAGAAGTTTTTAAGGTAGATAGTATAAAAGAATTTCCTAATGAGGGGTTGAAATTATATTATCTCAAAGATTTAGATGGAGAATCCATAAAAGGAGGATTTTATAAACAAGAAATACAGAAAATACGATTCGATCCTGAGAGTAATATGTATAAAATAGAAAAAATATTAGGTTCAAAAGGTAGGGGTAAAAATAAACAGTATCTGGTGAAATGGGTGGGCTACCCTAACAAGTTTAATTCATATATAAAAGCTAGTGAAATCACGAAACATTAATCATTAGTCATCGTAATCATGGAGAGTGTAGATCATTTCTATTTAACTCTGCCATCTTCGGCATCTTTGGATCTACATCCTGATAATAAAGTTTCAGATTTTACAACCGAATTAATGAACCCTATTCAACTTAACAGAGATCTCTATGAGGTAGGACTATGCGAAATGATATTAGATGCAAATATTGAAAACCTCCCTCAGGCACGTCATTGGATAATGGTGTATAGAGTTGCAGATTATGTTAAATCTATATTAAAAATAAAAAACACATCCGATTTAAAACGTGTGACAATTAAAGGTTCGGAGTATTTCTATGAAAAATTTGTGTTAAAAAGAGGATATTACCGTTCAATCCATGACATTCACAGTTATTTAAACACCCAGTTTGCTGTAAGTAAGATATGTAAAGATTTAATATACATTATTAATAACCACCCCGGGGAAGACAGGGTATTAATCACTTTAAGATCGACAACAGGAATGAATTTGAGAGACCCTGAAGTGTTTATCCTTAAACGTTCAGATTGGTTTCGGAAATGTGTGCATGAACACGAAGCTGTAGTAGAACATTCTACTGTTCTAAATAGACATAGTGGAAATAATGAACCTTCCCCCACTCTGAACAACAGTCTTAATGACTCAAACTTATCTCTCAATTATATATGCATTCCTTCGGAGATGTTACAAGATCAAGGGATGGCTTATGTTTATACAGATATAGTTGACCATCAGTATGTAGGGAATACTAAAGCCCCCTTATTAAGGGTGGTTCATTTTCCTAAAAAAGGAAAGGTTATATCTTTTCCTAATGTTCATTACTTACCTCTCAGTTGTTCACATTTAGGGTCTGTGCGAATGCATATAAAGGATGTCGAAGGTAGACCGTATCCATTCACAGACGGAACACTATTGTGTAAAGTTCATATTAGAAAGAAGCAGACACTTTAACTATAACATGATGGACTATTTTTTTAACAGAGTAGAAAATCTTCCATATATCCTGTTCGAAAACCTTCTAGAAATAAGGATAGGTGTAAGATTATATATAAGTGATGTAGTTAGTTATATTTATTCATTCATTAACTTACTCTCACAGTGTAAAGATAGTGCCTGATAGAAGCTCCGTTAATAATGTATAACGATAGGGTATTCGTTGGAACAAAATTACAAAGAGGGTATGGACTGGGTGGATTTTTCTCTAAATTATGGAGAAGTGCAATGCCTCTATTTAGAAGAGGAGGTGAATATATAGGTAAAAAAGCTATACGAACAGGGATGCATACGTTACAGGATATAGCAACAGGAGCTAACCCTCGCGAGTCCCTAAAAAGGCGAATTACAGATGTTTCAGATGAGATGTTGGATGATGTAAAGCGAAAAATAAGACGCAAAATGACGGGTCAAGGTAAAAAACGTATGAAAATATGCGTTAAGAAAAAGGTTAAGACTAAAAGACCTCAAAAGAAAAAATGCAATGATGTATTTGCTATTTAATTACTAACTGGCATCTTTTACATAAACATCATCATCATACTGTGACCGAATATAAGAAAAGCTAAACCACCGAACCGCTCATTATACGGTCAGCACCCTCACATACAAGATGCATTTCCTTCATCCTTCTAGTCCAGACTGCTGCAAGAGTGAACTGGATCTCTTCTCGATGAACCCCACCCAGATTAGTGTAACTGAAACCAATTTCATCAGCATCAACCCCATACATTCAATTACCAACACCGATGTCCCTCTAGAGTTCAATATACCAGGTACTTCGGATCAGTATTTAGATCCATCCAACGTGTTTTTATATCTGAAGACGAAACTGACAAAACCCGATGGTACAGACCTTCCATCATCTGACGATCACATAGTATACACAGAATCCAATTTCCTGTATACCTGTTTTAATCAGATTGAAGTGTATCTCAATGAAACTTCATTAGGTGCATCAGCTGCAAATTATCCTTATAGAAGTTATATAGAACATTTATTAAATTATTCCGACGATGCTAAACAGTCTCATCTCCAGTCTTGCGGTTTTTATAGTTTCAAAGACGAGGCTACACATATAGATAAAGCTGGTAAAACCACAAGGAACACATATGAATTTTACGGACGTTTAAACGGTGACATCTTCTCTCAAGAAAGACTTATTCTACCAGCTGTAGATACTAGAATTCGATTAACCCGTTCAAATCCTAAATTCGCTCTTAAAATAAAAAGTAAACCTGCTGCAACGGCTGTATGTCCTGAACCTGTTTACAAGTTGTTAGAAGCCTATCTCTATGTTAGAAAAGTGAAATTACTACCTCAGAGACATTTGGAAATCGAAAAATCTCTCTTGAACACTACAGCAAAGTATCCTATTAAACGAGTGGAAACAAAGTTGTTTAACTTTACACAGGGATTATCGAGTATCAATATCCCCAACATTGTGAATGGTAATCTGCCTCAGAAAGTAATAATAGGTATTGTTGAACATGAAGCATACTCAGGGAATTATAAAAAATCAGCCTATAAATTCACCCCTTTTGGACTTAGAGGTATCAGTCTACATGTAAACGGCCAACCTTACGGTCGGGACTATGAAATGTTATACAATGGATCGCAATCTCTATGTTCACGACCTTTTTACGATCTAATAGCTAACACTGTTTCATGCAATGACAGCGGGACAGGGATAGATCTTGAAGAATACGCTAAGAATAGTAATTTATATGCTTACGATCTCACCGCTGACCTTTCAGCTTGTAACGCTAATCATTTAAACATTTTAAGAAAGGGTACATTAGGGTTAAGTCTCTCCTTTAGTGGTAGTCTACAATCACCAATCACTGTCCTGGTTTATCTGGAACATCCTCAACTCATTGAAATTGACAGAGTACGCAACGTTATTTTGAATTATTAAAGATGAATGAAGAAGAAATAAAAACTGTGTTTAAAAACGAACCTCGATTTATAGGAGTCTTCGCTATTAACGAAGTAGGATCTGTAAAACTAGAGAAGGATACCGGTTTCGTGTTCAACACTTCACATCGTCACATTACAACAGGAGGACACTGGATTTCTGTTTATAGGGATAAAAATGGCATTGTTCATCTGATTGATTCTTTGGATTTAAAATTTATATTGAATAATCAATATATCCTTTCATTTTTTAAATATAATAATGTAAATTATATAAAAACTATGTCTTACCCTGTTCAGCCATCATACTCTAATTTATGTGGAGTTTATTGTATTTATTTCATTATATGTTTTTTAAAAAATATGTGTTTTAATGAATTTGTAAATATATTTGATGCTAAAAATTTGTATGTAAATGACTATATAGTTTCTAATTATGTAATAAATGCGTTAAAATGAAATAACTTGATTTTACTACCCTTTAAACTTATATATATATATATATATATATATAACTTAAATGTATATATATATATATATATATATATATATATATATATACATATACTACTGCTATATATAACCTTATATATATATATCCAGAGTTAAATGTATACAGAACTGTAAAAGTTAATGATTCATAAAATTTCACATTGTATATAAAGCTGAAAAGATAAAGTTTTCAGGAAAATTCATGTTTATGACGTCACGTATTTTTAAAGGTTGCTGGTTACAAACCTGTGAATATGATATTCAGTTGAGAACCAACCATCGTAACCATAGCTGTGTTTTGTAATACATTTAAAAAGGTATAGCTATGGGACTTATAACATATATTCAAAGGTGCTGGTTTATTTTAAAAACCTGGTATACATGTGTCAATTATAATTCAGATTTTTCGACTAGACATCCTTACACTCCACGTGATCCATCAAAAATCCGCATTGTATATGCATCTGATGATGCCTATGGTTACAGAGTAAGAGCATCAGCTGCTAAGAAAGAGGGACACGAGATTACATACTTCGATATAACATTAAAGTATAATAATATGATACCTATATTAGATGGACATATAGAGAAAATTATGGAAACAAGCAATGTGTTTAAAACATTTATAGTCCATGTGGAACGATTTAAAATGAAGATACCATTCCCTATCCATCTAAAAATTTCTTCCAAGATACGTGCTTTAACCGATCAAGATCTTGATGAACATTCAAAGAAGAGGTTAATAACTTATATAATAACAACTATAAGAAATGAGATATCTGGGGAATATGTTACATTTCCATGTAGGGCCCATCAGGATGTTTGCGGTTGGAGGTGAAAGTTTTATTTATATATGTAAACGCATTTTGTAAATTTTACTAATATACTAACTGTTTAATAAAATTTTTTCATCATAAGTAAAAAGACTTTTCATATCCTCTCTCGCTCTCTCTCTCTCTCTCTCTCTCTCTCTCTCTCTCTCTCTCTCTCTCTCTCTCTCTCTCTCTCTCTCTCTCTATATATATATATATATATATATATATATATATATATATATATATATATATATTTCCAAAGTTTAATGAAGTTATTTTTCCACCAGAATGTGTGTTTCGGATAGGACTTGAAACAGTAAAACCCTACAGTAAGACAATAAAGCAGTAAAGACATAGCGCATAGCCAGGGTGAAGGGAGGGGCCCTCTGGGGCTATTTGCGCTACTGCCTTATTGAGTTATAGCTTTAAGGTAGAAAAAAATATGTTTTTATTACAAAAATTTAACAGTGAACAAGGGTTTTGTATAAATAATAATAAAAAAAAATTAAGAAAGTTTAAGTATAAAATAAAATAACTGTTTCATAGTACAGAAAACGGATTACTTGAAAAGAAAATACAAAGTAATGTAAACATTTTTATTAAAAAAAAGTGTATATTAACGTTACAACTACGAAATATATTTAGCGTTCGCGCAGTAATATTGCGCCTGCGGGCGCTCGCGTCGTTTCCGGGCCGGGGGCGCGCCTGCGGGCGCGGGGCAACCTCGCGTTCGGTCATGCCAACCCTGCGATCGTTTAGAGAGTTGAAACCGTGATTCAGCATAATGCATCTTCCTCACCGCTTTTTCTTCTTTTTTCAGTAGAAACCCCTGAAGAGGGGTTCTCAGACTCATTTGAGAGTTTTGGAAACCTCAAAAATGAGATCTATGTTATTAAAAACATATATAAGTACACTAATATCAAGATGTTAAGTACATTTTTACTAATTCAGCACCGCACCGGCTCCACACCGGTGTCGGTACCTACACATACAATCACTCATTTGATCCGCCATGCGAGACCTTCTTCTTTTTCCTTCTTCTTCTTTTCCTACATTCATCTTCTTTCGTCTTCTTCTAAGCTTTTCTTCTTTTTTCAGGGGGACCCCCCTTCGAGAGGGGGGTCTCAAACTCATTTTGGGGTTCTGAAAACCCCAAAAATGAATTCTACACCGTTGAAAACATAGATGTAGACACATCGTTTGTTCTAATATGTAGCTGGAGCCAGAATTCCATTCTGGCACCGCAACCACCAGCTCCGGCTCCGGCCCCATATGGTTCGCCAAATAATTTAACATAGCCATTCTATTTCATTTATTCTCTTCTATACACTCACCAAATTTCAGCTTTCTAAGTCCATTTTTTAAAATTTAAGGGGGGCGGGGACCCCACCCCCCTTTGACGTAGCGACTTGAAACATTGGATACAACAATGTTGCAACATATAAGGAAGATATGCCAAGTTTGAAGAAGATACGATGACTCTAACACCTCTTTTGCTAAGATATGTCATTTTGTCTCATTTCTTGACCCATAAATGACCCCCGGCTGGGGCCATGGGGACTCTGGCGTTCGGGAAAGTAACTACGGGAATCTTATTTTTGAGACATTCTACCCCTGTTTGACACCCGTCATGATAGGTTTTTGACGAAGGGTACGCCATCTATGAAAAACGCATGTTGGTGCGTTCTAAAAACGCAACGGTTGAAACGCCACGCTCGGCAATAGCGGCAATCGACTCGGCATACCTCAAAACATACTAGACAACACCGAGCTCGGCTTCATAGCTCAAATAAAAATGTTAGCACAGCTGTGTTAGAAAAGGCTAGAAAGGGGGGTGGGGGTACTAACTCGTAGAAGGAACCAACCTAGCACATTCTAATATACACTAATCGACTCCTCGTACCTTATAACATAGGAATAGACACCAAAATCGGATGTGTTCTATGACGTAGGACATGTCATGCTAGAAAAGGCTAGAAAAGGGGGGTAGGGTAATAACTCATAGAAGGAAGCATCCTAGCCTAATATACACCAATCGATTCCCCGTACCCAATAACCTAGGGTTAGACACTAAGACCGGTGTATTCTACAATATAGGTCGGCACGTGCTAGAAGCTAGAATATAGCCTATATCATATAGCCTATAGCCTATAGCCTATAGCCTATAGCCTATAGAATATAGCCTATAGCCTATAGAACCATATGACCTTTTCTCGGGCGGCGGCATCCTTTGAAGTCTCTCTATTCTTCGCCTCCTTATCAGTTTTGTGGTTTGTGGTTAGTAGCACAGGTCCCAATTCTGATGTATACTACTAGTAGGGATGTCTGTAAGGTGTTATCTAGAAGTGGGGTGTGTACTTTAATCATGTGTATATGATATGTGGATAAATGGTGGTTAGTAATATGTTGCCTGGAGGATGAGTGTGTGAAGAATATGAACGCAAAAGAGAAAGGCGCACCATTAAAAATGGGAGGTAATTTCATCGTTCGAGTATGCGTGTACAGTTCTCACCTCATAATATATATATATATATATATATATATATATATATATATATATATATATATATATATATATATATATATATATATATATATATATATATATAAATATATATACTACTATCTTAACTATATATAACTATATATACATATATATCTTAAAAAAGAACATGTAATGAGAAGGTAAAGAATTAACTGCCTGGGGTTGAACCACCGCATGTTGCGTGTGAGGACAATATGCCCGGTGCTATACAACTGAGCCATCCTCCAACAAAAACTTGGATTCAAGAACACTTATAAAGCAACCGAGTTCCCGTCAAACGACATCACCAGGTGTCCAGCCTGTCCTATCTCTCGTTCTTTTATATTTTAGATGGTAGAAAGTATTGCATAATAATCGCAATTAGATAAGATGTTAAAGAAAGAACATGTAATGAGAAGGTAAAGAATTAACTGCCTTCTCTGGGATTGAACCACCGCATGTTGCGCGTGAGGACAATATGTACGCTCAACTGCTGGCTGAGGCCATCCTCCAAGCCAAAAAGCTTGGATTCAGAACATATAAGCAACCGAGTTCCCGTCAAGGCGAAATCACCAGGTGTCAACCTGTCCTATCTCTCGTTCTTTATATTTTAGATGGTAAATATTGCATAAAATCACAATTAGATAAGATGTTAAAGAAAAAACACATATAATGAGAAGGTAAAAAATTAACTGCCTTCTCTGGGATGAACCACCGCATGTTGCGCGTGAGGACAATATGCCCGGTGCTATACCTCATTCGCAACAAGCGGTGGTTCAATCCCAGAGAGGCAGTTAATTCTTGCTAACATCTTTTGCCTCCCAGTACGTGTCCATGCAATGGCCCCACCATCTATATAAGGGCTGAAGAATCGTTTATTCACTGTGACAGGGCTCGGTACTATGTTGATCAAAGGACCGGAAAACCAACGTTGCGGGCATGGCTCTCTCACGCGCAGCACGACATTCCAGAGAGGCGGTTGTAACGCCTTCTCGTACATGTTAACTGGCGGCGCATCTTGCTCTGAGGTGCGTGTGCAATATTCTAAAGCCAAAAAGAACGAAGATAGAACGGCTGAGACACCTGGTGTTTCGCACCTTGACGGGCTCTGGGTGATTTGAATCCCAGAGACGGCGGAAGGATGGCTCGGTTCTTGCTAACCGGGCGTCACGCGTGGACCAGAGAAGACGTTAATTCTTTACCTTCTCTAACATCGCCTCTGGTGATTATGCAGTATTTACCATCTATATATATATATATATATATATATATATATATATATATAATCTTATATTTATATATAGAGAGACATATTTAAATATATATATCTTATATATATATATATATATATATACTGCTATATATACTATATATATATATATATATATATATAAATGTAATACGTATATCACTGATATATAGTGAAAAGATCACAAATCTCTGGAGGAAGAAACATTTGGAAATTCATGTGTGAATTACAACCCCTGGTCGACCCCCTTCCCTGAATTCATCACTATTTAAAATATTTAAGATAGCTTTGAAATTATTAGGAAAATTCTTCTATAGTATTGTCCTTTTATAATGTTATTTTTAAAAATTTCAGTCTTTTGTCCACCATACTTGTATATTTTGCATCATAATTCAGTTGAAGTTCTCGAAATCAAACCAGAATCTTTTACCAAGGTTAAAGGAATGTCTTTTGATAGTGATTCCGAATGTATGCCGTTCATACGTAATGCTTCAAAGATGTTAACAAAGCCACGATTTATAGGTAGGACATATTGCTCTTTTTTGGGCTTAAGATTTTAAATTATTTATACAGTGTATTATATATATATATATATATATATATATATATATATATATATATATATATATATACTATATAACAACTATATATATATATATATATATATATATATATATATATATATATATATATATATATGCTATATATATGCTATACTATATAGTACAATTGCTACTTAAGATTTTGCAGTCACAAGTGAAACTTGCTTCACCAAAATATTTTAACGCATATTTCTATATTTTAACAGGAAATTCTTTGGATATGAAATCCCATTCTTCTTGCTACAAGTGTTGAAGATCATTTTGAAATTACTTCTCTTCAGTGCAAACTTCCTGAAGATTTGATTCTTCTGTATCTTGGAGTATGAATACTTCATTCAGACTCAGAAATACGGGTATGAAGTTTTCTTAAATTATATATATATATATATATATATATATATATATATATATATATATATATATATATATATAACCTTCTACTAACTCTATGCTATATATATATATATATATATATATATACCAGTATATAATATATATATATATATATTTATATGACACATATATATATGTATATATTTATTTAATAACTATATATATATATATATATATATATATATATATATATATATATATATAACTAATAATATATATATAATATATATATATATATATATAACTATAATATATATTATATACATATATATAGCATATATATATATATATATATATATATATACTAATATATATATATATAATAACTATACTTTCATATATATATATATACATACGTGGGACATAGCATAAGGATAAGAACCAATAGTAGGAGGATTTTGTACATCCCTCTTGCCCCCAGCACTAGTATGTGCGTTGGTCACATATGTAATCATTTAGTCTTCATTCTCTTTACGAATTAACTATCTATCTCTTTCAGTCCTCTTCCAACACAACAGTTTCTCTCTATAGTGGTAGCTGGGTTTGGGTCCCGCTACTAGTACTAATTTATACCCTAGTAATGTTCATGCATGCCTCGGATTCTCAGTGTAAGTTTGAGCACCCTACCCCTAGTTATTGGGAAGTAAGGGACTGGTGATATATATATATATATATATATATATATATATATATATATATCGGAATATATATATATATATATATATATATATATATATATATATATATATATATATATATATATATATATATATTATATATATAATAATATATGTATATAGTAATAATATAACCAGCTAATATGCATATATATAACATATATATAATAACAGCAACAACTCTTAGCATATATGCTTCAACTCTTCTTTAATATGTATATAACATAACAACCCTATTAATATATATATATATTTATAATATATATATATATATATAACTATAACTATATATATAACATATATATATATTTATATATATATATATATATATATATATAACAATAATAATAATAATAATATTATATATATATATATATATATATATATATATATATATATATATATAATAATATATATATATCTTTTTATATATATATAACTATATATATATCCACCAACGATTTGGTGCGCCAACGAAGCGGCTGCTGCCATTCACAACTTTCTGCTACGCCCT
>JABUQX010053107.1:0-7500 GCA_015478945.1 Trachelipus rathkii
CGGAGAGATTCTGTCTTTTTTTTTTCTTATTTTTTTTTGTGGATGCGTGTGCGTGTATGATAGCAGATTTGCACAGCGTGGCTTTCTTTTGACTTTACCAACTTCATGGCTTTCACTCTAACTCTGCATCCATGGAATACTAACCTCTCTAACTCCAACCTATTTTATGCTCTGTTGAGATCAGTATGGCTAAGATTCAATGCCTTCAACTCGTTTAATATATAACTACAAACTAATTTTATAATTTCCGTTTGAAGGGTGAGTATGTGCCTATGTAATATCAAACATTCCTAAATAACACTCTAGAGAATCGAATCTCCTAACTTCGATATCTGTGGCTTAAAATCTTTCTTCCTTCTAACTACAATATTCTTATGCTTCTGCTCTCCTAACAGAACAGATTACAGAATTTTCATGGCCTTTTTTGATTACCTACTACTTCTTTCACGAGACTGTTATATCTCTCATCCCAAATACTGAGGTCCTCTATGTAAAAGATTTCAATGCTAAACAAAACTGAATGTTGGGTTCCTCTTGTACTGATTTAGTTGGGAGGAAGCCGAATCATTCAGTATCTCAACGATCTGAGCAACTAACAAATAAGCCTACACACATCCTGGATCGCCCAACCGATTCTTGAAGCACGACTTGACCTAATGTTTCACCACTAGTCTTCTCTCTATAAATACACCAACCTCGCTCCTCTCGATAAATCTGACCACAACCTTATTCACTTAATTTAATACTTTCTCTCCAACATCTCCATCCTGCTCTATGCGGTTTTTCTGGCCACTTTGATCGGGTCGATTGGGGCATTGCGTTGCTTCTACGCTAACTATAATTGAAGTGACTGCTTTGACTCTTAAGACGCTTCAGATTCTGCCGATAAAGTGGGAACTGTAATTGTTAATGGGATGAGCAGGTTCATTCCTTCTGGACTTAAATCTTTTTCTCCTCAAAATCCATGGTTCGATCGTGCTATTCCTGGCCATTCAGGCTAGAGAACAATGCTTATCGGCGTGTGGACAAAAGTTCTCTGTCTCACTATTATCTTGCCAATTTTTCATTCACAGCTAGAAATCGTTGCAGGGGATACTCTTTCGACGAGCAAAGCGGACTTTCATTAAACGAAAATGCGCTGACCTCCTTGATTATCCTT
This sequence comes from Trachelipus rathkii, assembly GCA_015478945.1. Taxonomy (NCBI): domain Eukaryota; kingdom Metazoa; phylum Arthropoda; class Malacostraca; order Isopoda; family Trachelipodidae; genus Trachelipus; species Trachelipus rathkii. The sequence continues at coordinate 1,160 of JABUQX010053107.1, forward strand.
AGGGTTGGGAAAAAAAACTTTTTTCAAATCGTGTTTTTTTCATGAAAAAAACGATGTTTTTTTCATGTTTTTTTTCAGTTTTTTTCGTTTTTTTCATTAAATGTATTTTTAAAAATTGAAATGAGTCTAGTTCGCGAAAATTCATTGTTTATTTTCATTTTCAATAAAAGGTTACTTTAAATTAAACAATATTCCATTATGACTTTATAAAATTAGCAGAACTCCTTTCTCCTCTACATTTTATCCAAATTGTATCGTTACAATTTAACATAGGTTCTGTAGCCCAGACACTGCTGTTTTGTAGGCTTCTACTTTCTAATTTAACTATGTATTTTACTTTGTATCATCATATTCATATTTATAATTTTACTTTTATAAATATTATGTATATTAATATTTATACTAGAATGAGTCTGAATGACAAAACTCAAAAGTGAATTAAGGGAAGATATATAAAATAGTTAATAGAAACTGCTTGCAAAGCTTGTAAATAAAGGAGGATAAGTGAATGACTAAATTAAATATTTGGCCTTTGGAATATCAACTTTTGATCACTAACACTAGTCCCAACACTCCCGCAGACCCCAGTCACTACCGAAGTACTGATACTGGCTGTGACCTATGTCAAGCTCATTATCACGGGCTCATCAGTCGTGATGCAGTCACAATTAATTTTGATATGACTGATAAGTCTGATATCTCAGTCCTATGAAGTATTGTGTGAGAATGACAGTGGTGAAGAGAGCAGGGCAGTAACAGGACTCTTAAACTTAGCTGCCTTAGCATAGTCATCTCTCTCAGTTGGCAAACTTTTTCAGAATTTTCTAGTTCTAGATTATGAGCAATAATACTGTTTCGTATGACAAAAGTTAAATAATTTCATTATCGTCAACCTTTTATTTCCTTAATAAGTACAGTCACACGACTTTTTAACACGTGGTATTTCTATAATTCTGATTAAATAGATTATTGATAAATGTAACTGAAGCTGAAAACAGAGTTAAGAAAACATTAATGAAGCCATAAACAAAATATTATGAATATCAAGAATTCAGAATATAATAAAAATATGGAAACCCATAAAAATTTTGACACAAACTCAAGGGCTTCACCTTGTTGGATTGGAACCGGAAAAATGTCAAATTAGGATCATATTGCTAAATTTATAATAGTAATTTTAATTGTTCAAACATGTATAATTCCACACTAATATTGAAAAAAACTAAAACATTTTTTTGCTTGTTTTTTTCAGGGGGCCCGCTTGGGGGTTGGGGGGTTTTTTCATGAAAAAAAACGTTTCTTTCGGAAAAAAACGAGCTTGTTTTTTTCCTTTCCCAACCCTAGTTATCCTACTGACAAATCTCTCTGGCCTCTTGCCAAAAACATCTCTAAACAACTTCTGTAAATCATCCTTCCTCCCCTTATTCACTCTTGATGATTCTGTTGTTATCCTCCAACTGATAAAGCAATCCTCTTGGCCTCTATTTCCCTCTAACTCAACACCCTGGATGTTCTGGCATTCCTCTTGCTCCTCCTTCTCCTCTCAGGGTCCTATGTTTTTTACCTTTCATTTCATTTGATCGGGTGCAATGAGCTCCTGAAATCCATGAACGTTAAGAAGGCGAGTGGCCCGGATGGCATTCCTCTTCGAGTTTTGAGGAAGTGTGCTTCCGTGCTGACCCACCCCTCGTTTAACTATATTCTCTATGCCTCAATTAAAGCACTTTCCTAGTGGTTGGAAGCGCGTATTGTTCCCACCGTATTCCGAAAAATTGATGCTGCTCTGATCCTCAAACTATCGCCCAATAGCTCTCACTTGTATTCTTTCTAAGATCTTTTGAAACCCTTCTCAACTTCTCAAGATCCATCTGGAATCTTTTTCCCTTCTTTCTGATTACCCGAGTACGACTTTCGGTGCTCGAGATTACTGGCGAAATACTTTCTATTTTAACAGATCTTTTATGGGTTCGCCCTTAGAAACTACGGGAAGACTTGTGGTGGTGGCGCTTGACATATCCAAGCATTTGACCGGGTATGGCAACGCGTCAGCTGCTCTCTCCAAGCTCCCTTCTTTGGGTTTCCTTCTTCTCTTTGCTTGCCTATGTCTAGCTTCTTTCAAATCGCTCAATGTGCGGCTGTTGTTGATGGGCGACTTCTTCTCTTTTCTGTCAATAGTGGTGTTCCTCAAGGGTTCTGTTTATCTCCTACTTTATTCTCGCTTTTCATCATGATCTTCTCACCTCACATCTAATGCTCTATGCACTCATATGTCGATGACTTGACCTTCATGTTCTTCCGTACTTATCAATTCTGCTCGCCATCTCCAAGGTCTAGAATTGCCTCTCGTCTAATCTTCCGATTCTATTCTCGCTGATCCTGATAGAATTTCCGGGTGGTCTCTCAAAGCTTGTGAAATTTAATTCTTTAAAACCCAACTTCTACAAATCTCTCTCTTCTAAAGACACTTAACTTTTCTATCTCTTCGACGGTTCTCTCGCTCTCCTGTTGACAATATAACTATCCTTGGCCTTGAACATAACAAAAAAATGTTTTGAAAAACCTCAATCACAGTGGTTGCTAGGGCGGCCTCTAAAAAACTGGGAGTTCTGTTTAGACAGACTTTTTTTCCTCTTTTCAGCTACTCCAGCTATACATAGGGTCTGATGCCGCCTTGTATGGAGTTCTGCTCTCATATCTTGTGGGGAGCGGGGGCTCTGGTTTCATCCGGCTTTTTTGGATAGGGTCGAGTCAAAGGCCAAAAGACTATAAACTGCCTTTACTTTCTAGTTCACTTTGACCCTTTATAGTTGCGGCGCGAAATGTTGGTGCTTTAGTCCCTTTTCTTGTAGGACTGTTAGAGGCAAGTGCTCGAGGGAACTATCCCCTCGCGTACCACCACCTTTACTACGCCTTCGTAGCACAAGGGGTGCTGTTCGTCACATGAGTTTTGTGTTGATGTTAGTAACTCAAGACTGGTTCGCTGCGGTGCTTCTTTCTTTCCTGCCATCTCTGTTCCGTGGAAATCTCTTCCATCATCTGTGTTTCCTACTCATTTAATTTCCCTCACTTTAAAGCCTTGCGTCTGTGCTCATTTGCGTTATATGGAGGATTTTTGAGGCGTCAACACCCACTCCTTCGAAAAGGGTTCTTGCCAGTTGAGCGGCGGTGAACAATGTAAAAAATAAATAATAAGTAGGTCTAATAAGGAATTCCTTAAGCTAGCTGAAACTCCCCAAGAGAATGGCATCTCGACGGTGAACCACTTCTAGAATGCATTAAAATAAAGCATACCGAGGAGCTTGCTCGCTTGAAGAACATAAAAAAAAAAAAAAAAAAAAAAAAAAAAAAGAGAGAGACAGAGAAAGTGGCATAGCGCCTTATTGCAACCCCAGGCAACATGCACTGATAGTGACGATGTGGCTTTTTCAGCAAATAAACTACTGAAGATGAGGATTTGGATATGTTAGGCTTTGATAAGTTCATGGCCGAAATGCATTGACATCTCATTCACCTCCTTCAAAGGAATCACAACAGGGAACCTCATCGTAAAAAACTGAAGAAGACAGTCCATCAAGGAGCAAAGATAATTCAAATTTGCAGTCCTGGTGAAAGAGGAGATGAGCTCTACGAAAACATTGAGATGCTGCCTACAGAAGAGAACCTTTTCATCGGTGGCACGAAAATGGGCCAAGGTTTCATTATTATCAGTGCTTGCAGGCTAATAATTATCAGCACCTCCTCCTTCATCAGTCGAGAGAGGGCGTATTTATAGTGTAGGTTAGGTAGGAATGTAAAAACACCAAAAAGGAACAGTCTCTCGCCAGATACTAGTGAAAGCTTAATGTTTTTGCATCACAATTTGTGAATTTTTGAATTTGAGTACTGAATGATATCTATCTTAAAGAGTATTTTAATTATGTCATGTTTGAGTAATAGGTTTTTTTTATTTTCACTTTTCGGCTGATTAATTGAGGTCTCTTCTTTCATTATGTTTATTCTTTATATTGCAGCTAGTTAAAGAATCTTCTTTTGTAAATTGTAAATCATGTTAATACATAAAAGCTAGTAGCTAAACTTTGTTTAATACTTACTTGAAAATGGAAATGGAATCTTTTTTAAGGGAATAAATACAACATAAAAAAAAGTTATTAATATATATTTGCAATTATTCCTTAAAGGTACTATTTTATTTATAAAATAAATATATACTTGGGCACAACAAATATGAAATATAATGACTAATAATTGTTTGTCAAGGAATGCCATCTTGAGTTTGCTTACCAGTGCTACAAATGTTCTATCTTATTACTGTGTATTATTATATTAATTAAAGTATCGTATCGTATCGGTATCCGTAGATCGCACCCTAAAAAATAGAGTATGGTATGGTATCGGCTCTTTTCTGGTATCTGGACATTCCCTAATATATATATATAAATAATATAATATATAATATATATATAAATATATTATAAATATAATATATATATATATATATATATATATATATATATATATATATATATATATATATATATATATATATATATATATAATATATATGATATATATTATATATATTATATATATATATATATATATATATATAATAATATATATATTTCCTTTCTTTCTTATCTGCCTTCTAATTTTCCCAAACATGGAGTAAAGGTGCGTAACGAGCACGGAAAAAGAAAAAGCGTAGGAGAACAAATGACCCATAAGTCGAAAAGAAAGCCCAGCCTTACCGCCCCTCAGTACCATTAATTAGGGAGAACTCGTCGCAGTCAGAGAAATCCACCCTAAAGCTTTCATGGGAAGCCGACGGACCTCACTATGTATGATTGTCATGTGAAGGGTTCATCCCTTGGTCCCAGGTGGGCACAACCATACCCCCTCACAATCCCGCGCCATTCACTCCTGTTATAGCACCTTCTTCTCGCCTCTATCAAACTCAGATTTCTCTCCTTCAAACATTCGTGGCTTGACCTCAATCCACTTTTTCTTTCGGTCCTCCCAGCCGGTCGGTCCCAACACACTCGCCACTATACACCCGCTTAACTAACAAGCCGACTATCATTCATCCTTTCCATGATGACCAAACCATCTAAACAATACTTTTTCATTTATTCTCTCATTACCTTTATTCACACGCACATCTCTCCCTAATCGTTCATCCTCATTTATCAATTCTCTTCCTCACACCTAGCACACCCCTAAGATTGTCACTGAACACTTGAACTTTAGATCTATACTTCTTATTCGAGACCATAGTCTCACTACTATACATATACACAGGTAACAACATACCCTCCATGTAAGAACTCCTAGCACACTCAAGACTTATCCCTTTACGATTCACCAACGATTTAATTGCAGCAGCCACCTTCCTGCATTTCACAACTTTCCTACTACACTCTGCATCGTCCGTATCCCTTCCTCAAAAATCACATTACCTAAATACTTAAATTCGACACTTGCTCCGCTGCTCACCATCTAATCATAACTTCACCGAGAGTGTCCTCACTCACAACCATAACCTTACTCTTTCTACGTTTACTTTAGAGCCCCTCCTTTTACACACTCCTGCCAAATTCTCTACCAGATCCCTCTCAAAACCTCTTCAGATTCACCCACACAGAACCAAATCATCCGCATATAATAGGTAAGGTGCACCCTCCACTCATCTCATTCTCCACCATTCTAACACCATTACCTGCATCCCCACCTCGAATTCTTTCATAACGCGCCATCCATATTACAAATTGAATATAGCCAGGGAGACATAACACAACCTGTCTTACTCCGCTATTAATCCCAAACCAATCACCATTGCACCATTTATTCTTATATCCGCTTTTACACGTCATAGAACATATCTTTGATTCATTCAGAAGCCTACCACCAAACCAAATATATCACTAAACACCTGCCATAGAGCTCCTTAATAACTCTATCATACGCCTGTTGCAAATCCATAAACCTAAATACAATTTACTTTCTTCTTCTCCCTTATTTTCTCAATCATTTGTTTCAATGTAAAGATTTGATCCACACATCCTCTTCCGCTCCTAAACGCACATTGTTCCTTCTTCACTCATCAGTCTTCAGTCACTCGACGCATCTTTCGACCAAAATACCAGCATAATACCTTCCCTACAATAACTCAATAAACTTATTCCCCTATAAATCCTACAGTTCCCCCTTTTCTCCTTACCCTTATATAAGGTACTATTATTGCTCTGCTCTCAATCCCTTGGAACTATACGCTCTATAAACGCTTTATTAACACAACTTCCAATCCAATCATCACCAATCTCGCCCCCATTCTGATCATTTCA
>JABUQX010053107.1:12500-22054 GCA_015478945.1 Trachelipus rathkii
CTTTCCTAACGTTCATAGATTTCAGGGGCCCATGCACCAGATCAAATGTAATCACAGGCAAAGACATAGGACACCCGAGAGGAGGAGTAGGAAGAGGATGCCAGAATCGTCCATGGGTGAGTTGAGAAAATAGAGGCCGAAGAGATTGGCTTTTCAGTTGGAGAATTAGCACAGAATCATCAGATCGGAATAATAGGAGGAAAGGCAGATTTAACGAAGTTGCTAGAGATGTTTTTGGCAAAAGGCCAGAAAGATTTGTCAGTAGGAGAACCAAGGAGGTTAGCGCGCTTTGCTCGTCGAAGAGTATGGCTCCAACAATTTCTAGTTGAATGAAAATTAATGAGACTGATAGGAGAACGAGAATTTTTCCACCCCCGATACGCACTTTCTCTAGTTCGAATGGCCAGAGAAAGAGCACGATCAAACCATGGATTATTAGGAGAGAAAGATTGTAGTTGAAGAAGAATGATACCTAGCTAACCCATCAACGATTACAGCTACCTCCTTATTTTTTAAATCTTTATACATCCATCATTATTCCTTACTGAGGTAGCCAAAATGCTATCTAATCTGCAAACTTGGAACCTTACATTAAGTCCTGGTCTAAATATTTTATCACATATTATGAGGGAACAGCACTTGACCTAGAAATCGTTACGGACCACAAACATTTCTCCTCATTTCCATTAATAAATACTTTCCATTTTCTTTGATTATTATTATTATTATTATTATTATTATTATTATTATTTTTATTTTTATTATTATTATTATTATTATTATTAAAATTAAGAGACTTAAATAATAAAAAATTGTGATCGCTTACATAATTTTTTGGAGGTGAATCCCCTGCCCACTTGTTACAGCCCTAATATTAATATATATATATATATATATTATATATAAATATATTATATATATATATTATATATATAGTATATATAATATAATTATATATAGTATATGATATATATATATATATACGATGAGAGAGAGAATGAGAGATGAGAGAGAGAAAAAAAATTTTTTTTAATAATTTTTACTTTTTTTCATTAAGGTCGTCATATGGCATCGTCAAAATTGTACTGTAATCATCATCGTCAAAATGTCATAATCGCCCATCAACTAATATTATAATATATATATTATATATATATATATATATATAATATATATATTATATATAATATATTATATATATATATATATAGTATATAATATATATATATATATATAATTTATATATATATATATCTATATTATAATATAATGATATATTGATATATATATATATACTATATATATAATATTTATAAATTTATATAAAATAAAAAATTAAAAATATTTTTTAAAATATTTATTAAAAATATATAATATATATATATAATATATATAGATATATAATATTATATATATATTATATATATATATATATTATATATATATATATTTATATATAATATATATATATATATATAATATAGATAATATAATAGATATATATATATAGTATAATTAATATATATATAGGTATATATATATATATATATTATATATATATTAGCGGTATATTATATAGTAACATAATATTTCATAAGTTTCTTTTCCCATTTCAGTCTCTAATTAATAAAATTTAAGACAGGTTACAAACAGGTAAAAGTGATGTAAACTAGTTTTTTTTAAACACATGAAATAATAAATATACTAAGATGAAATTACCACCATTCTCTAAACAGAACATACATTTTTAGAAACAAGTCCTTGGATTGGCAAACCTCGTCCCAGTAGCGGAAAACTATATTTGCCTTTGGAAAATCCAAAGGTATATGGTTAACTGTTCTTTTTCTTTTTACTTTGTATACTATTTTAGAATGGGTCCAACTTATGTATTTGCATATTATAGAATTTAGTGTAAGAGAGACTCTTCTCCCAGTTGCGGGAGCTAATTGCTGACCCAGTTGCGGGAGTTAACTGCTAACCCAGTTGAGGGAGCTAACAGCAGAAACATGCAAGAGAGTTAAAAAGAAATAAAAGCTTACAACAGAAAACGTACTAAAGCAACTAGCTAGGAAAAATCCTAAGCATCATTCCCTACTTATTGTATACACGCAATTACTCCCAATTCTGTAAACCCAAGTTTCCCCTGATCCATCCTTAAAAAATATTATTATTGTGATTAAAATTCTAAATTTTGGTAAAAACATTCGTTTTAACAAAATAAGAATAACCTATTAAAAATAGCATTTTGGATCGAAATGTTTTCCATCTTAAAAATAAAAATAAAATAAATATGAAAATAAAATACTTCTGATAAAATCCCAAAAAACCTCTATTGTTAAGACAAAATTTAAAATTGTCAAATATATTATATATATATATATATATTATAGTATATATAATATATTAGATATATTATTAATATATATATTTATATTAAAAAAAAATAATATAAAATTATATATATATATATATATATATATATATATATATATATATATATATATTTATATATATATAATTAATATAATATATATAATATATTATAATATATATATATATATATATATATATATATATATATATATATATATATATATAATATATATATATATATTATATCTATATATATATATATATATATAATGGGTTATTCTAGATTTTTTTCAAATCACCATAGCCCCAAAAAACCACTGTGCAAATCTTAGGCCTTTTACGACTAATAGTTTTTGAGTTATAGGGGGGTAAAGTTTTGGGGGGACAAAACCCCTATAAAAAATGCATTTAATCCTCTCAATGATATGTTTATAAATATAACATTTATTATGGTTGAATAATCAGGAAGAATAGGGAATTTTAAATATATAATAAAAATTCCTATAAATATTAATATAAAATTTATTAACGTTTAAAAATATTTTTCCCCCACGTACCGTCTACAGGATTTTGAAACACCGAACCAAAAATTTTTTTTTTGTTTAAAAATTTTATAACGTAGAGTGCCTAAAAAAAATGAATAAAAACAATGGGCATAGACCATTTATTATGCTTAACAGTCAATACATTTGATCTAGTAAAGCAGTTTTTTTATGGAAAATTTTTACAAAATTTCAATTAAAATGTGAAGGATTTTGCTATATACCTAAAGTTTCAACCCGTTGGAAAATATCAATTCTATTTTAAAAATGAAAGATGATAAAGTTAAATTTTAAGAAAATACACTAATAATAAATAAACATATCAATAATATGGAAACAATATAAAAATTTATAAAAACTCCATTTTAAAATACATACAGTAAAAATGAAAATTGCCCAAAAATAACCAATGTAGAAAGTTAGACATTGATTTAAAATATTAACTCAATCTGAAGGTGTACATAAATTACTGTAACAAGGTAAATAATACCTTTGTTCATTTCATAATTCTTATTTCTTCTGTTTTAAAGCAATATTGGATCCTTTGAGTACCTGATTTTAAAGATGGATTTCCCAATATTTTCAAGATATTTTTTTTGTCCAAATGGCAAGAGTCTTCTATTTCAGGATAGTAATAATATTTATTAAATCCGCTCAGATACAAAAAATGTAACTTTAAAATCATCAAACTCATCGTAAGAGCTGATGAATGCCACCCAAACTTTGTCATCATATATACAAATAACATAGTCTGCGCATCGCATTTTGGGGTAAGCAAATTTTGAACCTTTTCTTTTTTTGAATTCTTTAGTATGATTTTTTCCTCTCCATCTGCATCTGACGTTTCATAGGTTTTAACTATACCTTTGCTGACTGGGATTATTTTATGCAATTTTTGGGTTCCAGTTTGCAAAATTTATACATGTCCTGAGGAGTAAATATCTGATTATGAAAGGGTCTTTGTAGGCTAGCTTTAGCGGTCATCCTTTTCACCACTCCTCCAATTCCATCACAAAACACTTTTTCCATGTGAAGTGGCAAAAAAGTACCACTCACAGTCTACATCAAAATCCATCTTGTGATAAGAATTTAAGAAATTATATCTGTTTTTATATTGTCCAGTGCAACCATCACTAAAAGTAATAAATTTTGCTCAGTTCTGGTATAAAACACTTAATTTCAGGCACTAGAGTAGATATAAAAGTGTACACCATAGATGTACTATGCTTTGTGTTTAGGGATAAAAAACAAACTTTTATGGGTAATTTCATCATCATCTGATTTCCTGTAGTAAACTACAAATGGGTGTACAGTACATTAGGAATTTTCCCAATGAAAACCTTGGGCTTCATCCTGTATAATAAAAGAAAAATTCTCTGAAAAATCCAACAATATTATTATTTCATTTACGAGAACATTGCTTTTTAGATTTTGAAGAAAAAAATCATTAAGATTTTGAAATATAGTGGTGTCTTGTAAATTTATATAATCTTTCACTCAGTGAAGTACTAAAATCTTGGAAGTCTTCTGTTTTTTCCAACAAAGTGCATCTGTCCACTGTCACCCACTGTTTATATTTAACTTCTTTTACATCTACTAAGTGCTCTATAGTTTCAATGAATTCCTTCACACCAATTTCTCTACGACATTCCTTGCACAAATGCATCATACATTTTCTGTTTTCTAAGCTGCACACACATTTTTCCATGAGCTGCTTATAGGTTATATTACGGCTTCCTAGAGCCGATATTTGCAGTTTGACATTCTGGTGATATGTGCACACACAAACAGAATGGGTGCCAGATGTTCCAGCTAAGAGACAAAACTTTGGCCTTAAACCAGCAAATTATGAAAATCTGATTTTGGGGCATAAGGGATCCTCTTTATAGGCTACATTAACACTTTTAAGTTCATAAGAATAAGCCTCTTTTGAACCAGCTCCATTTTACCAGTATTTATGTTACTAACAGTCTTTCTTTCCAGGACAAACCCTACTTATGTCATCTTTCTGAAAAAAGTTTTTTTACATACTCTTTTGTTTCATTTGCAAGAAATTTTCCTTTTGAAGTGGTTGGGATTTCAGGAATGATGCCAAATTCTTTCTTAAGTTTCCGACTCTTCTTTACCATATAGTCAGTCGTTTGAAATATTTCCTTTGTTTTTCTATGGCAGTATGGAGATATGCTTAATATTTGCAATTTTCGGTCATATGAGTCAGTTTCAGTAAAAGCTTTGACTAGCTCCTTCATAAGATCTTCAAATCTGAAAAAAGGATATATTGCATAGATCTATAGGTTTTGAAAGAAAGTAAACTTACAGTTTGTAAAAGTAGAAATATACATTTACTTGACTACATTGTATTTAATCTATGATTTTTATTTTTTTAATATTATGTAGTATTCATGATCCTTTTCATGGTCTTTGTTTCTCTCATCATATTTTGATTAATTATTGATGTTCATTGTTTTAATTTATAATAAAAAAATATTTGTATAGGCCTGTACTGTTTTTAAAATATACTAAATTTGAAAATTTCAATAAAACAATATATCTACATTTGCTGATATAGTAAAATATCTGATAATTTATAAAGATTCCATTCGAATTTTAGAACATAAACCTAACCTATCACTATTTAACTGGATGTACATATGTATACATGGCTAAATTTTAGGTTACTTATTTCAAGACAATATTGTCTTGAAATAAATAACCTAAAAATTAGGGATATGCTTCAGCCTTCAAAAATTAATTTTAAAATATACTCTTCAACTTTCTACCCCTTATTTAGATTTAGTAAACAAGTTCTTTTATATTTGCAACACTTATTTGCTTTAATAAAGTGAATAACCAATTAGCTGAAAAAAGGACAACCATACTGTTAACAAATGATAACTAAATTACACTTTATTTCCAATGTTTACTTAAATTCTCAAATAAATTTTGCGAATAGTCATTTTCAGCTAATTATTTTTTACTTTTAAATATACTAATTTCCTTAAATATCTTTAGTTAGAACTAACTTCTCATAATCATTACATGCAGAAAAGTTGAAGAGCAGTATATTTTATATTACTTTTTGAAGGCTGAAGCATATCCCTAATTTTTAGGTTAATTTATTTCAAGAACATTTGTCTTGAAATAATGTAACTAAAATTTTAGCCATCGCTCACTACATATGTACATCCAGTTAAATAGTGATAGGTTAGGTTTATGTTCTGGAAAAATTTCGAATGGAATTTTATAAATTATCAGATATTTTACTATTTATAATGTAAATATCATTGTTTTATTGAAATTTTTCAAATTTAGTATATTTTAAAAACAGTACTCTATACCAAATATTTTTTTATTATAATTAAAACAATGAACATCAATAATTATCAAAATATGTTATGTTAAAAATATCATGAAAGGATCATGATACTACATAATTTAAAAAAATTAAAAATCATAGATTAATACAAATAACCAAGTAAATGTATATTTCTACTTTTACAAAACTGTAGTTTACTTTCTTTCACAAAACCTATTAGATTTATGCATATATCTTTTTCAGATTTGCAGATCTTATGAGGAGCTTAGTCAAGCTTTACTGAAACTGACTCATATGACCGAAAATTGCAAATATTAAGCATATCTCCATACTGCCATAGAAAAACAAAGGAAATATTTCAAACGACTGACTATATGGTAAAGAAGAGTCGGAAACTTAAGAAAGAATTTGGCATCATTCCTGAAATCCCAACCACTTCAAAAGGAAAATTTCTTGCAAATGAAACAAAAGAGTATGTAAAAAAACTTTTTTCAGAAAGATGACATAAGTAGGGTTTGTCCTGGAAAGAAAGACTGTTAGTAACATAAATACTGGTAAAATGGAGCTGGTTCAAAAGAGGCTTATTCTTATGAACTTAAAAGTGTTAATGTAGCCTATAAAGAGGATCCCTTATGCCCCAAAATCAGATTTTCATCATTTGCTGGTTTAAGGCAAAGTTTGTCTCTTAAGCTGGAACATCTGGACCCATTTCTGTTTGTGTGTGCACATATCACAGAATGTCAACAAATGGACCCTCTGAGCCGTAATATAACCTATAAGCAGCTCATGGAAAAATGTGTGTGCCAGCTTAGAAACAGAAAATGTTGATGCTTTGGTGCCAAGGAATGCTTCGTTAGAGAAACCTTGGTTGAAGGAAATTCATTGAAACTACTAGAGCACTATAGTAAGTGTAAAAGAAGTTAAATATGAACAGTGGGTTACCAGTGGACAGATCACTTTGTTGGAAATACATGAAGACTTTACCAAGATTCTTAGCTACTTCCACTGAGTGAAGATTATATAAATTTACAGACACACTATATATTCAAAATCTTAATGATTTTTCTTCTCAAATCTAAAAAGCAGATTCAAGTTTCAAGGATATTGTACATAATTCATTCAATTCAGAGAATTTTTCTTTATATTCACTAATGCTTCCCTATTTCATCTGGGAAAATTCCTAATGTACTGTACACCCATTTGTAGTTTTACTACAGGAAATCAGATGATGATGAAATTACCCATAAAGTTTGTTTTTTCTCGCTAAACACAAAGCATAGTAACATCTTGGGTGACACTTTATATCTACTCTAGTGCCTGAAATTAAGTGTTTTATACCAGAACTGAGCAAAATTTATTACTTTTAGTGATGGTTGCACTGGACAATATAAAAACAGATATAATTTCTTAAATTCTTATCACAAGATTGATTTTGATGTAGACTGTGAGTGGAGCTTAGTTTGCCACTTCACATGGAAAAAGTGTTTTGTGATGGAATTGGAGGAGTGGTGAAAAGGATGACCGCTAAAGCTAGCCTACAAAGACCCTTTCATAATCAGATATTTACTCCTCAGGACATGTATAAATTTTGCAAACTGGAACCCAAAAATTGCATAAAATAATCCCAGTCAGCAAAGGTATAGTTAAAACCTATGAAACGTCAGATGCAGATGGAGAGGAAAAAATCATACTAAAGAATTCAAAAAAAGAAAAGGTTCAAAATTTGCTTACCCCAAAATGCGATGCGCAGACTATGTTATTTGTATATATGATGACAAAGTTTGGGTGGCATTCATCAGCTCTTACGATGAGTTTGATGATTTTAAAGTTACATTTTTTGTATCTGAGCGGATTTAATAAATATTATTACTATCCTGAAATAGAAGACTCTTGCCATTTGGACAAAAAAAATATCTTGAAAATATTGGGAAATCCATCTTTAAAATCAGGTACTCAAAGGATCCAATATTGCTTTAAAACAGAAGAAATAAGAATTATGAAATGAACAAAGGTATTATTTACCTTGTTACAGTAATTTATGTACACCTTCAGATTGAGTTAATATTTTAAATCAATGTCTAACTTTCTACATTGATTTTTGGGCAATTTTCATTTTTACTGTATGTATTTTGGATCATTTGTATTTTGTCTACTGTGAATGTTTCAATTAATACACACTTATTATTATTAATTATTTTGTAAAATTTAACTTTATCATCTTTCATTTTAAATGGATGATATTTTCAAGGTTGAAATTTAGGTATATAGCAAAATCCTTCACATTTTAATTGAAATTTTGTAAAAATTTTCCATAAAAAAACTGCTTTACTAGATCAAATGTATTGACTGTTAAGCATAATAAATGGTCTATGCCCATTGTTTTTATTGCATTTTTTTAAGGCTTTTATGGATCAAAATTTAAACAAAAAAAAAAATTTTTGGTTGGTTTCAAAATCCTAGTAGAGGTAGTGGGGAAAAATATTTTTTAAACGTTAATAACTTTTATATTAATATTTATAGGACTTTTTATTATATATTTAAATTCCTTATTCTTTCCTGATTTCAACCATATATAAAATGTTATATTTTAAACATATCTTGAGGAAGATAAATGCATTTTTTTAAATAGGGGTTTATGTCCACCCCAAAATTTTACCCGCCCTATAACTCAAAAACTATTAGTCGTAAAAGCCTAAGATTTGCACCAGTGGGTTTTGGCTATGGTGATTTGAAAAAAATCTAGAATAACCCTTTATATATATATATTATATAATATATATATATATATATATATATATATATATATATATAATATTATATTTATATATATAATATATCTATATATATTCATATATATATATATATATATTATAATATATTATAATTTATAATATATATATATATATATATATATATATATATATATAATATATATATATAATATATTATATATATATATCATATATATATATTATATATATATATATATATATATATATATATATTGACAATTTTAAAATTTTTGTCTTAACAATAGAAGGTTTTTGGGATTTTTTATCAGAATATTTTATTTCATTTTATTTTATTTTTATTTTTAAAGAATGCTTTTAAGCAGTTTTTATCAAAAATGCTATATTTTAATAGGTTATTTTATTTTTGTTTAACGAATGTTTTTACCAAATTTAGAATTTTAATCAAATAATATATTTTTAAGATGGATCAGGGGAAACTTGGGTTTACAGAATTGGGAGTAATTGCGTGTATACAATAAGTAGGGAATGATGCTTAGGATTTTTCCTAGCTAGTTGCTTTAGTACGTTTTC
>JABUQX010053108.1:0-10000 GCA_015478945.1 Trachelipus rathkii
GAATTATCCTTCAAGTCAATCTCGTTCGCATCCTGAAAGTTACGTTAATCGTTCTCCGCCTAGGACTCGAAATCTTTCTCCATGTCATTTTCGGAATATTCAGACTGTTCAAACAAGTTATCAATCGGATTCTGAGATATCTTTTCCTCCATTTTTACAACCCGAATTTGACAAGTTTTCTCCTCAATCTTCTTTTAATAAATTTGAAAACTTTCATTTCTCTCGAGACCGTCCTTCTCGAAGCCGCAAGAACAACCATACGCATTATTCGAATTTATATTAAGGCGGAAGGATCATCCATTTCCTTTAGCGCCTATAACAGAGGATTTAGCATTGGAATCTTTTCAAATTATTTGTTCTGGAAGAAGGTTCAAGGATAAAAACTTATTCGTAATGTGTTCCAGTTTTATATTGATAGAGATACAGGTAGTATCATTGTATAATAACAATATGCTTTTTGTAATAATAAAAATATCTTTTCATCTTATCATCCTAAATAATCTATGCTTAAAAGGTTTGAATGATCACACAATACATACTGAGAAAAATGTTACAATTCCTTCAGCACTTCTTGTGTTATTTAAAATGATTTCGGTACCAGTTAATGCTTTGCATTCTGAAAATGGTCATTCTTCTTCTGAACTGAACGAAGTGAATTCGACCACATTACTTTACAAATTTACGAAAGAAACTTGACTCAAAAGGAACATAGACTTTCCTATTTCTAATAAGGATGTAAATAGTGTGGGAAGACAGAAGGTAAGTTGGAGTTTCCTGAATAAATTTCAATTGCCCCACACGTCAGATGCCCCGATGCAAATGTATATTATCGGATATCAGTCATATCGTAACGTAGTTAAGGAGTTCGATTTGGAAGTTGTTGATGACAAGTTTAGTAAGTATGGAGATTCAGATTGTATCATTTACTACATTAAGTATTCATTTCCTTATTATAATCTGAAAGTGAATTTCTCAAAACAAAATGTGAGACATGGATATAAAAGGGCGATCAAACAGAGAATAATTTTAAACGTTGTTTTAGAACCATATTATTATATAAAATTCATACACGCTAAAACCAATTATTGTCACAATTTGACTCACTCGGTATTAAACTACGGTTCTTCAACCGTACTCCTCATTCGAATCTTAGTTCGTAATCTTTGTTTCTGTTTGATGAGTGTCACAAGATAAGATAATAAACAAGTAAAAGGTGTGACAATTCCCGGAATTCGTCTACTCAAATAAAAACAGTCTGTTTATCTAGGGTGTAAACTTTTCCGCAAATCGTAACCTCAGTTACTAGAATCTCCAAATAATTCGCAAGTCTTCCCGCTTGCTTCTAATGATCCTGAAAACACATATGTCATCAGACTAGAATTAGATTTTCCTGGTTATTCTGCAGTAAAATAATTTTACATATAATCATTCAATTGATCTCTTTAAAATGCGTCTACTTTTCTATTCACTGATATCAATTGTTTCAAAAGTCGTATTCGTTAGACGATATGGAGTTCCTTTTCAAATGACTTCAGATCGTGTCTAATATTCTTGCTGGTCAGAGATTCTTAACACAACGTGAAGTTTTCCTTGTAATCAGTAGCTTTTGATATTGGCAACTCACGATAGTCTTAATGACAATTCCTTGTATAAGTCTTCAGGACTTTTTCATATCCATAAGATTCAATGATAACTGATGTCCTCATAAAGTCTTCAGACGAAAAATTTGAATGAAAGATCGACCAACCCGTGGGAATTATTTAACTTATATTTATACTCTCCTGTAGTATCCAAGATATTGACGAGCGGAGTCACCTTATAATTCTTTTTCCCATGAAAAAATTCCATCTTAATAAAAAAATATATTTCCCATTTTACATTAAATAAATTTTAAATGAAATTATTTTTAGACTAACTAAATTTTGTAAAAATAAAAATATTCCAAAATTGATATAATCCGTCTTTTTTCGCGGAGCTCTTAATCTTGACGCTGACGGTTCAATTAACACTACACACGCCCATATTTAGAAGGAAAACCGGGCTTTTCCTTTACATCCGGACGTTAATCATTCACATTCCTATTCTTGTCAAATAGTGGGCGGCAGTATTTTTCATTCCCTTGATAGACTCCAGTCAAAATTTATACTTTTGTTGAAATAGTCCCCATCTTATTACTTTTGCGTGTTGTATTTGGTCTTCTGCATATATATCAATGGCTGATGGTCAGTTTGTAGAGCAAATTCCTTCCCGTATAAATAATTATCAAATCTTCTCACTCCGAATATTATTCCAAATCCTTCCTTTTCTAACGTAGAATAAGCTTTTTATCTTGCAGATAACCTTTTTCTTGCGTAAGCTATAGGGAACAAACTATCGCCATATTCTTGTAGCAATAATGCTCCTATAGCCATGTCACTAGCGTCTGTCTGGAGTACAAAGGATTTTGTTAGATCTGGGAGTATTAATATGGTTTGCTGAATTAATGGGGCGAATAAACCCAGGCTACATCCAGTTTCTGAAGAATGGCTGCATAAGCAGATCCACCTTATGTTTATTTTTTGTTAAATCTGACAACGGAGCAGCTATCGTAGAATAATCGGGTATAAAATTCCTATAAAACCCTATTAGGCCTAGTAATGATCGGACCTCCTTTTTTGTATGACCTTTCGGCATCGCGTATTTTCTTTATATTGTCGTCCTGTAGACCGACTACTCCTTCTGTTAATCTATGAACGAGGATCTATGATTTTTGACAGCTATTTTATATTTTGAAGGTATGAGGGTAGCGCCGACGTCCGCCAATCTACTTAGCAGTTCCTTCATTTCTCTCATATGTTCATCCCACGCTCCGGTATAAACAATGATATCGTCAAGATAGCTGTCAGTTCTTTCCATCCCCCCTCAATACTTTTCTTACCACCCTGACTAAGGTCACGCCGGCGTTTACCAATCCGAACGGCATCTTAAAAAACTCGTAATGACCGTCGGAGATATTGGAGATGTCTCGATCCCTTACTGGAATTTGCCAATAACCTTTACTTAGATCAATCTTCGAAAAATACATATCTTTTGCAAATTTGGCGAATATTTCCTCGGTAATCGTCATTGATTCAGGATCGAATACAGTGACTTGGTTTAATTTCCTATAGTCTGTGCATACCTTAATCGTCCCATCTTTCTTTTTTACCATACAATCGGCGACGCCTATGGTAAGTCTGATTCTCTGATCACTTTCATTCTCAACATGTCGTTAATCTCCTTTTTAAAGTTTCTCTTAACGTGTAGGGTATAGGGTACGCTTTACTTTTTACTGGAATTTCTGACGTCAAATTTATTTCGTGCTGTACGATATCCACGTTTCCTGGTAAATCAGTGAACACGTGTTCAAATTCCCCCAATAACTTCTTCATCTCAACCCTCTTGTCTGCCTTTATCTCTTTACCTATTATAATATCTTCGTCCCTTAGACGTACAATTCCCTAGGATGATCGCGTCTTCTCCTAAATCAATCTCTTCCTTTTCACATTCTTCGAAATCTACAACTCCAACACACGCAATCTGTATGTCATCCTTCGTCTCGTCGACTCTCTTTTTATACAATTTCAGCAGATTCACGTGATAGGTCTTAATTTTTTCTCCTATTCTCACTCTATAATCATTTTCACCTATCGTTCCGACTACATCATATGGTCCCTTCCATTGCATTAGCAATTTATTGCTTTCAGTTGGCAACAATATCAAGAATCTATCTCCTATCTTAAATCTTCTATCCTTCGCGCTCCTGTCGTAGTAATGTTTATATCTATTTTGCACCTTTTCTAGTTCCGTCTTGGTTATTTTTAACGTCTCTTCCAATTTCTCTCTCAATTGAAAAATATATTGATAACTATTTGTTACCTCATCTTGACGCCGTTCATTGACCCATAATTCTTTTCATTATTTACATGGGACCTCGCACGGTTCTACCATACAAGAGTTCAAATGGAGCAAATCCGGTGCTCTCTTGCGGTACCTCGCGATATACAAATAACAAATGATTAATGTATTTATTCTACTTTCTAGGTTGTTCGTTACAAATCCTCTTCAACATCTTCTTCATGGTACCGTTGAAACGTTCCACTAAACCATTACATATCGGATGATATGGACTCGTGCATAATTGTTTTATACTTAACAATCTAGAAACCTCTTTCATACACTTTGATACGAACTGAGTTCCCAAATCTGATAGTATTTCGCGGGTATTCCGAGTCTGCTGTACATGTCTATTAGGGCCTTCACTACATTTTCCGTGGCAATATTTTTCAATGATACCGCCTCAGGATATCTTGTAGCATAATCTACTAACGTCAATATATATTTATGCCCGTCTTCAGAAAGAGGTACAATTATACCTACGAGATCTACTGCGACTCTCTTGAAGGGAGTTCCAATGAGTGGGACTTTTGTCAAAGGAGGTTTTGTTATTTTTCCTCTTGGTATAGTTTTTTGACGTATTTCGCAGGAATGGAAGAATCTCTATATATCATCATTCTTTCCCGGCCAATAGAATTCCGAAAGTACTTTGTCGGTCGTCTTTTTAATTCCAAGATGGCCTCCCGAAACGACGATTTGTTCTTTCGTTCCTTCCTCCTCTTGTTTGAATCTATAAAGGATTTCTTTTTTCACATCATAGTAGGACTGTCTCTTCTCCTTATTTTCTCATTCGCTTAATAGCCAACACCTATTTAATGTTTCGTCTTCCTGTTGGAGCTCGATAAATTTTTCTCGAGTGACCTTATCATCATTCGGCTGTGAAGTGTTTTCAGGTGCAGTGGGGCCTTTATCTTGTAGGTCGGCCGTTTCGCTCGCGCATGACGTTATCACTGGTTCATCAGGATCCTCCACATTTCTCGTGCCTGGAATATTCCCCATTATCAGGTCGTAAATAGTGTCATCGAGGGCTAACGCTTCAACACGTCCGATGCAATGTGTGTCGACGTCGATTACAGCTACAGGCACGTCCCTAATCGTATTATCGATTAGCAGTATCTGCTTTCTCTTTCCAGTTAGTTGGTCTGCCGAAATATATTTCCTCTTAACAATGACACTGTAACAACCTGTGTCTCTTAATACGTTTCCAACAACCCCGTTGATTTTCTCATTTACTACGGGCATTGTTTCTTTTTGGACATTCGCCCTTGCGCCCCTACTCTTCACGCATGCGCTCCTGATCCTATTATCTTCACCAACATAATTCATGACATCTTCGCCATCATCGCATTTCTGATTTTCATACGTTGATATGGCGGCAGGAGTACGGATTTCGCCTCGCTGTGTCATTTTAATATCGTCGCTTATTATGGCTGGTAAAATAAAGCATCTGCTCACGATGAAGTCTTAATAAAAACAACAATTGCATATTTACATAAATCAATAATTATAACTTTGGTGTGAAGTAACATTATATATAATAAATCTATATAATATTACTATATATATATATATATATATATATATATATATATATATATATATATATATATATTTAATAATATATATATATATTATATATTTATATATATATATATATATATATATATATATATATATTATATATATATATATTATATATAATAGTAGGTATAATCAAGCTAAACCATTTTTCTCTTCTCCCTCTCCTTTCTCCTCTGTTATTTCACCTTGCACATATAACCTCATGTTGCCGGTTCTTACTCCTTCTTTCGTTAAAACATCCTCTATCTGTGCTTTTGTGTCTATCCATGTTATTTTATTTATTTCTCCCATTTCTATCATTTCTTTAATTACAGTTATATCTATTCTCAGTCTTTTGCTCGTCACACCCCCGAAGTGGAATAAATAGCTTTACTCGGTGTTTTTCTATCAGACTCTCATTTTTGTGTACTTTTGTTTTTGTAATTTCTTTCATAATGTTTTTCAGATAAATAGCCGTCTCAGCTTCTTCAATTAAGGCTAGCGTTTCTGTTTCCATTGTTGACCTCGCCACCTTTTTGGCAACTCCCGACTTCTAATAAATTGGAAACTTTTTTGTTATTTTCATCTACTAAACTAATTATATAACCTATATGTGATTTCTCCTTGTTGACATTACCCAATGAGGCGTCTGTATACGCTTTGAATCTAATTCTACCTTCTCTCAACTCCTCTATTTTTACTTTTAACTTATCTCTTCTTATTTTTCTAAATACTCCATCAACTATTTTCATATCCTTCTCATAAGTTATCTTATTAGCCTTTCTCAAGTCACTCACACTATAAGCAATGTCTGGTCTACTATGTTGACTCACCCAGTTTGGTTGTCCTACTGAAGATCTGTATCTTGTCATTTCTTCTTTATTTAATGCTTGCTCTCCCTTTTTTATCGGTCCGTAGATCTCATCTTCTGTTTGCATCTGACTTATTTACTTTTATTGGCTCAATCATAAGCATCCTTCTTCTTGATTCACTTCTACTTCGATGTATTTGAATAATCCTTGTTCTTCTGTTCCTATTTTTAATTTTTGTTTGATTGCCCATATGACTACTCTTTTCAAAAATTTCATTTCCTCCATAAAATAAATCGTCCACATGAGTACACATTATTCCTATTAGCTCATTATCCCTTTTCCAACTAAATATTGTTGGATCTAAAGAGCATTTTTCTCCACCTAATTCTTTCATCGTTTTTACCACCTTATTTTACCAAACTTTAGCTGCATCTTTCATTCCATAAATAGCCTTCTTTAAACTTCATATTTTGTTTTTGTCCTTGCTTCTTTGATGGATTATATCAACTGTTTCTTTCAATTTTAACTCCTTGTAGATATGCTGTTTTAATGTCCATGGTTTTACATTTCCAACCATATCACTTTGATATTCCTATACATATTTTTAAAGATTTCAGTAGCACATGTTGGTGCGTCTGTATAATATTCTCAATCTTTTTCTTCGAAGTCTCTCACTACTAGTCTTGCTTTACAAACCCCTTTTCTTTCTTTCTTTTTTTCTGTTACTATCCATCTAGTGGTTAGAACTTTTTGATTTCCCACATTTACAGCTTCATACACTCATTTTCAACCAGCTTCCACTCATTTACACCTAAAACTTTTTGTCTCAAAATTAGCTAAAAAAAACTTCTTCCTCCTCTGGTATACGAGTGATGTTTTTCCATTCCTTAAAATCAATCCAAGTTGCCATATCTACCATTATAAGAAATTTGTTCCTTTTCAATTCTCCTAAATCCATGGCTACTGTTTCATTGAAGACTGACGCCATCGAGAAGCCCACAATTTGTTTTGGTGGATTCTTCTTGTGCCTAATACAGACTTCACAACCTTCACAAATCTTTTAACTCTTTTTCCACTTCTTTCATCCTTTCCCTTGATACATTTTCATCTCGGTAGGTCTCCTTCATTAATTGTAGTATCTTATTCCAACGTCCATGTTCAAACTTAAGATGTAATTTCCATAGTTTCCTCTTCCTTCCCTCTGGTTTATAGATCCAGTTTTTCTCAAACCTTCCAAACCAAACATTTTCTTTTTTTGATCCTTTTATAAGTTTAATCTTGATATGTGTTTGTTGTACGTCTTGTCTATATTTTATTTCTATGTCTCTAAATACTCCAAAAATAACCCTTTTGTTTCTCATATCAACACATCTTTATTCTTTCCATGGTTTCTCTACCTATCAATCATTGTATATCTCCTCTAATTACTTCAGTTTTAATGAAAAAATCTGTGATTTCCTATTTGACATGGTATATCTATACTTTTTATGGCTTCATATCTACTTTCTCCAAACACATAACTTCCTTCTTTTTTCTCTTGACTGTTGTTCATCTCCTTTATCTCCTTACTACGTAACTCCATCATTTTCCTACTTAGCTATCTCTCTCCACACAGTCTTCGTACAACCTTTATGTAAAATTCCTTCTATGTCTCCATATATTTTATCTTCCTCTTTCTTTCTACCGAAATAACTTACTTTCTCTTCTTTATTGTTACTTTCTTTGTTGATTTCCTCTTCTCTAAATATTGTGAAGTTTCTTCCTTTATTGTTCCATTTCTTTGGACATGATTGTGCATAATGGTATTCTGAACCGCATATTATACATTTTGTAACTTTGCCGAATCTTATGTGGTTTTTCCTTTCTTGCATTCTTTCCTCCTTACCTGATCTATTTCACCATTTTCCTTCAGCTTTTCTTTCTTTCTTCAATTTTGTTTCTTCCTTAGGAAATATTCTTATTAACATTGTTTTTATTGTTTCAAACGACATTGCTTCTTTTCCACAACTTTCCTAAAACCAATTGTTCTTCTTCTCGTCTATCCCCATTCTCTCTAGAAGAAGATATCCTCTCATATCTTCTGTCATGGTACCTCCTCCAGCCGTTTCGCATACTCTGTACATTCTTCCAAATCTTTCCACGAATGTCTGCATATCTTCCTCTTTCTTCCCAATATTGAAAAAATCTCTCATTTTATTGAATTGATCCGTCACCTTGCCCTTGCCCTTGCTCCCTTGCCCTCTTGCCCTTGCCGTATCTTAACCCCAATTTATCTATTATTGACTCCTCTCCTCCATTCTTCATAAGATCTTCATTTATTATTTCCTTAATACTTTCGAAGGCTTCTCCTCCTAATCTCAATTTTAATTATAATCCTAGATATCTAGCATGTAATTATTCTATCAATTGCCATGTATTAACTTTTTCTTTCTACTCTTCAATATTTTCCTCTTCTTCTCCATAAAACTTTGGACATCCAGTTTTACTATCTCTATTATCTCTTCTACCCTCCTTCATTTTTTTCTTTTCCCTGATTATTCATCCTCTACCTATCTAATTTCACTACGCTCTGCTACCAATTGATAAAAATAAAAAAAAACAACTGATCACGATGAAGTCTTAATAAAAGAAGCAATTGCATATTTACATAAATCAATAATTATAACTTTGGTGTGAAGTAACATTATATATAATAAATCTATATAATATATATATATATATATATTATATAATATATATATATAATATATATGATTATATATATAATATATATATATATATATTATATATATATATATATATATATCTAATATATTATATATATGATATATATATATATATATATATATATATATATATATATATTAGATGATTTAATCAATAGCAATAGCTGCCTTCTTTGGACTCTCTCTCCAATTATTGCTCGTGTGGTTATAATTATAGTTTTTATATTGGCTGTCTCTCCTGTAGATGGTATAGGTCTTGCACTCCATAGCTCTATGTCCCTTTTGCCACATTTGAAACAGGTTAGTTGAGGTCTCAATATTTCAACATTGCGGTTGTTTTAATACCCGTCTTCTTCTCTTTTCTCCACATGGCTTCTTTGTTTACTATTGGCGACATATTCTTATTACGGACGAGTAGGTAATTTTTCGCCTTTTGAGCTAAATATCCAACTTATTAACTTTCCTTTCCCTAAAAAAAGTCGCTAGTTCTTTGGAGCATGTATTTAGGAACTGTTCGGCCACCAGCAGGTTTATTATATCGTTGAAATCATTATTGATTTTTGCTAACTCCGTCCACTTGATCATATAATTCTTTAGCCTGTCAATGAAGTGAAGGGATCTTTTGTCACTATAAGCTTTTGCACTCCTAAACTTTAGCCTATAACCATCCTCCATTAGGTTATAATATAAAAGGAGGGCATTTTTCAATTTATTATAATCTTTGGAGTCTTCTTTCGGGATACGGGAATACGTTATGGGTGCTTTTCCTGTTAATAAAGCACTGAGGTGGGAAGCCCAATTCCCCCTGTCCCATTCATTTATTTCCGCAAACCTTTCGAATCGCTCCAGATAACAATCGATTTCATCTCTATTATCAGCAAAAGGAGGGAGTTTAGGCACCCTTGCCTTGACATCATTACTATTTGTGACATGTTGATGACCGGCACTGTCTGCTTGCAATTCGAGCCTTCTGAGCTCAAGCTCATG
>JABUQX010053108.1:15000-17500 GCA_015478945.1 Trachelipus rathkii
CCATTTCCCATTTGCTGGATCACACTTTTTCACCCTTTCCATCGTTTCATTAAGCAAAATTTTTACTTCTTCGCTCACCTCTTCGTCCCATGATAAGTCTTCTGTTTTTCTCATTATAAAGCTCGTTGCCACTCTCAACCACCCTGCTACAGGATAGTGACCAACCAACTCACCGCAGATACCAAAAACCTCTCTTCTCGTTATTTTCTCATTCAACTTTTTTTTTAACTCTTTCCCTCTACTAAAAACTAAATCTCCACAACTTCCGACTTCCAATTTCAGTCCAAGAATCTTATCGCCAACAACTTCTTCAGAGCCTCCTTTGACCACCAACCCAAACTTCAATAAATGATCTGCTACCTCTTTCGCCGTTACTATATCCTCGTCAACAATTATATCGTCAATATGGTGGTGACAACTGAAAAAAAAAGTTACTCGTACTTCTTTATTTTTTCATTTAAACTTAAAACTTCTGAAATTATTCTATTCATAATTCTCGGCGCTGAGTTTAACTCAAAACCCATCCTTGTTAAGAAATAAAACTTTCCATTAAACTTTACGGTCTGAAAGTTTCATAGATCTTTTTCGACTCTGATTTGTAAGTATGCAGCCCTTAAGTCTGCGATTTTCCTGCGCCTTTTTTTCTCCACTTCCTTCCCATAGTTTCTCATCGCAAACCGACACCCATCTGCCGTATGACATGACGTTATTTATTTAGTTCTCTAAACTCAATACTGGACGCACTTTGGGTTTTTTAGTTTCTTGTAACCACCGGGCGATTAAATAGAATCACAACCATCTATCTTTTCTCCGGCATCAGCTCACATGAAACCAAAATCCATCCCCTTATCCTTCATTTATTTTCTTTCAAAATTTCTTCTTTATATTCACCTTTTTATCGACTTGTTATATATACCTATTTGATTTGTTAACTTTGGAATATTTTCCTTCCATTTCCAACTCATTATCCACCTCTCCCCATCAAATTTTGCACAAAAAATCTTTATCTTCGGTACTCAATTTTTTATAAGCCATTGTTGCAACGTTTACATTTAAATCCTGAAACTTCTCTATCCCAAATGTTATCTTCTCTCTTGATAAACTCACACCTCCAAGTTCGAATATAATGTCCAATCCTAGTATCGCATCTACACCATCCAAAGATTTTTCAACAACTATCATTTCAACCTGAATAATTTTACCAACAATCTTCATATTTACAATCTCTTTTCCCCGACATTTCACAATATCTCCATTAAATGTTTTACCTATACTATTGTCTTTATTTCCATCACACAAATTATCACATACCAACGATTTATTGCATCCTGAGTCCACTAATCCGTGACATAACTTCCCATTAATTCCTACCATTATAATTGCAAGATTCTCTACTGCCGGATTCATTCGTCCGATAAAACCGCCTCCAGCTGTCCAGCGGTTCCATCTTCTGCATTTTCCGCCATTTCGCATTCATATGCCTTATGCCCTTGATTATTGCACCTCCAACATGTTATTCTTTCTATATTCTTATATTTCTCAAAATTATAATAATTTCATTGGTAACATTGTCTCGCAATGTGCCCTTCTTTATGGCAAAGAAAACATTTAATTCCATTATCATATCGTTCTATATTCATTTTTCTATTAACAAAATTACTTGACCTGACTTTACCATTGTTATTATTATCATCTATCAAGCTCACACTTTTTCGACATTACATTTACTTCCATTTATTGAAGCTAACACTCTTCCCTTTGCGACTAGTTCTTCGATCGATACTCCATCTAAATTTTTCACTATTCTAAGTTCCTTACTGATGCTCATCGGAAGACCTTCAATAAAGGCTTTTTTAATAAAATTCTTCATCGTTAAATACCAGCCGCTCTAGTTAGCTTTTACACGGTGTTTAGGATAATAAATAAATCCCATCTGTTCTGCCTTCCCATCTCTTTGTCATTAACTTTTTCAAAACGCTATATATGGGTCTCCACCAAGATGCCATCTCGTAGTTTTTTGCTTAATTGTTAACGCGCTATTCTTTTTTGTCTCGTTGCACAATTGTAAATAAATCGCTCAAACCCTTTTTCCAAATATAAAGGAATAACCCTTTCTTTCATCCTTAATTTTATTGATACTGCAAATCAACTCGAATTTGCGCGTGCCATCCTCATTCTTCTTTAGCCATCCTACAAATTTTTTCAACGTGTCTTCTAACTTTGATTTTATCCATTAGGTATCTTTTACTATAGGTTCTTTTATTTTCTTTCTTTTAAAGGGTTCGCCTTAGCTTTGCAGTTAAGTAAGCACACCTCTCGCTTTGAAGTGTTATTAATACCTAACCTTGGTTAATTGCATAACTCAATGGCATAACTTATTAACAATTAGCTTCAGAGTGAAGCAACATTAACACATATATAATTCTTAATATATATATATATATATTATATATATATATATATTATATATATATATATATATATATATATAATAATATAT
>JABUQX010053108.1:22500-25136 GCA_015478945.1 Trachelipus rathkii
CCTGCAGAATTAATGGCTATAATGATTTCCCTTTCTCGATTCTAATCCTTAAACCAAGATCACTCTTATGTCATTTATATTCAGATCGCTCAGCTTTGCTACACAGCGCTTAAAACATCTTAATTCTAAAAACGCAATGGTATCCGCTGTACACACAATTTCTTCGCTGCTCATTCCCGGAAGAAATAATTATTTTATAGGATGGATCCCTCTCATGCAGGGGTAACTGGCAATGAAATCGCTGACAGAGAGGCCACAATGGCCGCCTCCTCTCTTCGGAGTTCTAGGTACCTCCCAGATGCCATTCGACAAGGCTACCTCCTATCAACTGATTACTACCCTGCTCTCCGACAAGGCTTTCGATCTTGTTGGCAAAGAGTGTTGAAACGAGTGATCAGAGGGGAAGTGAAAACCAAGAACAATATAAAGCCGAGTAGTGTTTTTGAACTGTCTTGTCTCTTGTCTTGCTCTCAGCACCATCACTCACTTCAAAAATATAAGTTCAAAATTAATAAATAAATAAAAAATAAAAAATGCCCGTTTCCTCAGCCAGTTTTCAATAATATTTTGGAGCACAAGTATCAAAGGAAAAATGCAATAAGAAAAAATTTAAATATTTGTCTTAACCAGGATAAAATGAAAAATATAAAAAAAATCAAGTTTATTAACAGTACCAATTTAATATCCAGATTTGGTAAATGAAAATCTTCAATAAAAAGAGATCCTGTAAGTCATCCACCAACAAGGAAATGAAAGGGGACCAATAGCTCCTTCTTCAAAATCAGGAAATCAGTATCCTACCATACCACGCCACATCATACCAGACCTAGAAAATATAAAACGGAGGAGTAAATATACTAAATATATAATATCCCCTTTACATGCGAGAAGTATAATAATAACATAATAATTAATAATAATAATAATAATAATAATAATAATAATAATAATAATAATAATAATAATAATAATAATAATAATAATAATAATTAATAATAATAATAATAATAATAATAATAATAAAGAATACACTAATAAGAAAAAAGGGTCATAAACTTAAATTTAAACATTAATTACATTAAACAATACTATCTTGATATGAAACTTCATTATAAAATATACATGAACCTTTCAGTGAATAAAAAAGAAACAATAAAAAATATATTAAGTAAAAGGATATTCAACTGAATATTACCCACCAAGGGACTAAGGGATCCTTCTTCTGGACCAGTAAGTCATCCAACAACAACAAGGAAAGATAAGAGGGACCAATCGAACTTCCTTCAAGACCGGAAATTAGTATTCAACCATATCACGCCACATCATCCAAACCTTAAAAAATATAAAGCGGAAAAGTATTCTGTTCGAAAAAAATATAAATATCCCTTTGCATGCGAGGAAAATACTAATAATAATAATAATAATAATAATAATAATAATAATAATAATAATAATAATAATAATAATAATAATAATAATAATAATAATAAAAATAATAATAATAATAATAATAATAATAATACAAAGAAATACAAAACCTCTAATAAAGAAAAATATTTATCGTAAACAAATATTAAACTTTAAATAAATTCATCAATGTCAAACCCTTTATGACAAAAAGGAAAAATAAACCGATTAAAAAACAAGAAAAATATATCTATATATATATATATATATTTTACTACTTATGTCACTCACCAAGAGAAAAAATTAGAGGGAGATAAGTTTACCCTCGAAATCGACATCGGAAATGTAAAGAACCGTCATCAAAAATCATTGAACAAGAAATGTCTCTTTGGCCTAACGTCACATTAAATAATAAAAAAAAATGAATGAAAGTTCTACACAAATAACTTTAAGTGAAGAAACGCATGACACAACAACATAAAAAAAAAAAAATCTTAAGAGGTTCAACAACCTTCAAGCACGAACCAAAAATGACAAAAAGCCGGCGGAAATTCCAAACCTACTTTATATACGCTGTAAGCCGACCGAAAGGTAATTCGTCCAAAGTTCCACACAAATGGCTTCTCCCTTTTAGAAATGTGTTTCTAAACCAAACGGTCTCCACTATTTAAAGAAAACTAGTACTCATAATTAACCGTGTATTCTAATATTAGAAAATGTACGCATGAGCCTAGTTTTTAGTTAAAGAAATATTTAAATTTTATAAATATATTAAAAACTTAAACGAAGTGTTCAAACCAAGGGAGCGGAAATACTTAACACAAAAATATTTCAAATTAAGGCTTTTTAGAGTATAAAAACAAAAAGTTTATTTATTACGTAATCAGTACGAACCTTAATAAAAAAAATATTATAAACTTTAACTTAATAGGCAAGGTAAACTCAAACATCAAAAAATATAATGACAAAGCACTGTCCAAGAAGCACAGCCCTCAGGAAAAATCGTACAAATTTAGAAAAAATGTCGTACCATCTAGTACTTTAAAGAAATATTAAAACGAGGGAACTTTAAAATAGGGAAATTAACATATAAATAAGATAATAAAAACCTTTAAAGAAATATAAAACGGATTATCAACTAATTAAAAACGTAAAAAATCTTTATTTCATCATAAAAAATCCGAGCCTATTATTGAGAAAAATTACGGAGTCCTGCCAGACGTACAAAA
>JABUQX010053109.1:0-2500 GCA_015478945.1 Trachelipus rathkii
GAGAGAGAATCAGATTTACTTACACACATCAGATTCTACTCACACCATCAGATTTACTTACAGTCACACACAGATTTACTTACATACCACACACACACCATACCACCACACACGCCACTCACTTACACATTGTATAAATTTATTAAAAATTTTTATGTTTTTAATTAAACACGTATTTAATCTTACTCTTTAAAGCCTATGTAAAGATAGTTTCTTAAACTTCTTAAATAAATCAATCATTATCTTTGACAAAGAATTTTTGAAATAAGAACGCTCCATATTTTCCGGCGACCGTTCTAGTAATATTACGAGCGGGGGTTCATGCGTCGGTTCCGCTCCGGGTCGCGCTTGCGGGCGCTGCGTTTGCTTCACGTGATTTAAAATCTGTGAGTTAATTATTATCTACTCTAGTGAAATTAATAATTATTTCAATGTAAGTATTTATATAAATATGAATATACACTTAGTAAAAATAAACAGCTTTTAATACACAATAGATAATTGTGCACCGTTAACAGCTCAAATGACTTGATTTTAAAATGAGTTGGGGTCTAAAGATAATAAAACACCTGCTCAAATACAGTTTAAAGAACAAGTAATTTCAAAAGACGGATAAATATTCTGACATTACAATACGATGATCATATAGAGATAGATTACTTCCGAGCCCATCAAGAAGGAAACATTTCCTTCTTTACTGTATAAAGGATCTCGATCAGCAAATGTTTCAGTTTGAATATATTTATCAAATAATAATATAAATGATTCTTGTCTATACTGGATTACCTTTGACCTGGTATTAGGCTTAAATCAGCAAGGGATACAAAAAGGTTATCCTATTTAGCTGAATTTAGGCCTAAGTAGTTATTTCAACAATTTTAAAGAAAAAGGTCAGTTTGAAATAATATTTTAGACCTGGAATTGCCCTTAAATCGCCGGCTACAAAAAGGATCTATCCTAAATTTAGGCTAAAGATAGTTTTTACACATTTTACATTATTATATTTTAAATCTGTAAGGAGTGCGGGTGTTTGTGTTTTCTCGTGATGGATTAATAATGTGTACATAGATAATAATAATATAATAATGATAATAATATAATATAAATAATAATAATAATAATATAATAAATAATAAAATATAATATAAAGAATCAGATTTTTAAAAAAAAATTTTGAAATATTTTTAGATTGAATACTACTACTAAATGTAAGTGGATAATTGTTATTTTAAATAAGAACTTAGAAGATTTTATAAATTACATGTTATGTTAGCAGAGAGACTTATGTTTGTTATTTTTAACTTATTACAATGGCTATAGATGATGTAAATGCAAGTAAGTCATAGAAAAAACGTGGCAATAGTTGGTGTAGAGGCGTGCTAGGGGCTGACCTTACTGATTTACTGATTATTGCTTTAAGGTACGTAAAATTATGTTTTTAATAAATTTCATAAATTTTTTAGTAAAAGTTTATTTAAACTTGATAGTTACTAAAATTTTTAAGACAAAAAGTATTACAGTTATAATAATTGCTTGTTCAAAGATAATGATGATTTATTATAGCAGTTTTAAGAAACTTTTGAAATATTTTAGTTTACTTAATAATTTTGTATATAAATGTACGTGTTTAATTAAAACTAAAATGATTTACTAAATTATACGTTATATGTGTAAGTGAGTGTGCGTGTGTGTGTGGGTGTGTGTGTGTGTTGTAAGTTAATCTGTGTGTGAGTGTAAGTAATCTGTGTGTGTAAGTAAACATTGGTGTGTGAGTGTTAAGTCTCTGTGTAGCTGTAAGTTAAATCTGGTGTGCGTGGTAAAGTAATCTGCGTGTGTAATGTACTCTGTGTGTGTGAGTGTAAGTATGTTGTGTGTGTTGTGTGTGTGTAAGTGTCAATGTAAGTGTAATAGGGTAAATGTAAGGTATGTGATGTGTGTATAAGTGTATAGTGAAGGTGGTGTATAAGTGTAGTGTGTGTGTGTTGTGTGGTGTGTGTAATGTATTGTATAGGGTAAATGTAAGTTGTTCCATATGAATGTGTGTAATAAGTGTATAGTGAATGTGTTGTATAAGTGTAAGTGTGTGTGTGTGTGGCGTGTGTGTGTGTGTGTGTGTGTGTGTGTATGTGTGTTCTAAATAATAATAAGAATAGGCATGAAGTAAATACATAATATAATAATAAGATAAAAATAAATTAAAAAAATAATAAATAATAATAAATAATGAAAATATATAAATAATAAAGTATTAAACCAATAAAAAATAATGTTAATAAATATAATGAGTTTAAAGAGTAAAGAATATGAGTTAAGCAGTAAAGACATTGAGTTAAGAGTATGAGTTAGGCAGTAAAACATACGAGTTAAAGCAGTTAAAGCAGTAAAAAACATAATGTTAATAACTAGGTGTTAGGTAACACTCTATTGATTTACTGATTTACTGTTTTAAGGTATGTAATGTTAATAAATATATGAGTTAAGCAGTAAAACATATAGTTAA
>JABUQX010053109.1:17500-20000 GCA_015478945.1 Trachelipus rathkii
TCAAAAATTGATGGGTAAAAGGGTTTAATGATCGAGTACGATTGATAAAGTCCACGGTATTAGAAAGATGTGAATTTGAAATTTTTCCTATTAAGGGTTTTAGTTGTCTCGAAATCCAAGATGATAATTTGAATGTAACACAATTAGTATTTGAAATGATTGGACGAATGGGGTGATTAAGTTTATGAATTTTGGGCAATCCATAAAATTGTGCCAGATTAGTCATATAAGATTTATTATTGGAATGAACGGAAGGATATTGTTTACAAATCAGTTTTAAATTTTTATTAAATTCTATCTGAGAATTTTTTAATGGGTTGTTGTTAATTTTCTTATAAGTATTGTTTCCCGACAGATTTGAATTACACTTGGAAATATAATCTATATGATTTAAAATAACGACCTGATTTCCTTTATCACTCCTTGTAATTACTATGTCCTTGTTCTTCTTAAGGTCTGTAAGAGCCTTGTAGAATTTAAGTGGTAAATTATTATGGTTTTTAGCAGTAACTATTTCATTTATCAAAATACCTTTTAAAATATCATGATTTAAATTATTGTCATTAGTAATCTTTGTCCACGTATCGAAATCATTAAAAAATTGTAAATTGTTGTCTGACTTTTCCAGAGCAAAAGACAATCCAAATCCTAGTAAGAGCTTCTCATCTTCTTTAAGAGAGTAATTAGACAAATTGATAATTGCTTCTTGATTTGACGAAGTGTACCACAAACTATGTTTGAAAATGCAATCAAATTTATGGTTCAAAGAATGCAATTTTTTACTTACTATACTATTTTTTGTTTGATGTGATGAATCCAGTAAAATTGTAAAATCTTCAAGTCTGTTCGGGAAACAAGAATACCAATGTTGTTGAAAGGTTTTAAATGCCGAATGACAAATTCTGAATTATCAGGATTACATATCTAAATGTAACTCTATTCTATCAGATTCCAATACTTATAAGAAAATTAACAACAACCCATTAAAAAATTCTCAGATAGAATTTAATAAAAATTTAAAACTGATTTGTAAACAATATCCTTCCGTTCATTCCAATAATAAATCTTATATGACTAATCTGGCACAATTTTATGGATTGCCCAAAATTCATAAACTTAATCACCCCATTCGTCCAATCATTTCAAATACTAATTGTGTTACATTCAAATTATCATCTTGGATTTCGAGACAACTAAAACCCTTAATAGGAAAAATTTCAAATTCACATCTTTCTAATACCGTGGACTTTATCAATCGTACTCGATCATTAAACCCTTTTACCCATCAATTTTTGAGTTTCGATGTTGTATCTTTGTTTACATCTGTTCCCGTCCAGTTTACTCTTGACCTATTGGAGAGATTCATCTCAGAAACTGATTTCACTTTAAACTACCCTTTCGATTTTATTAAAAAACTCATCCTTCTTTCTTTGCAACATAGTTACTTTACTTTCGATAATTTATTTTTCAAACAAACTTACGGCCTTGCCATGGGATCTCCTCTTTCCCCTATTTTAAGTAATATCTTTATGGAATTAATAGAATTTTATTTTATCACCAGTCATCCCCTTCTTCTTAACTCTACATGGCTTAGGTATGTAGATGATATTTTTTGTTCAGTTCCGAAACACATCAATATTCATGACATTTTACAGTTTATTAATAATATCCATCCTTCCATCTCTTTTACTCATGAGCTTTCTCATAATTTTTCTATACCTTTTCTTGACACATTAGTTTCTTGGAAAAATAATGAAATCGAAAGGGTAGTTTAAAGTGAAATCAGTTTCTGAGATGAATCTCTCCAATAGGTCAAGAGTAAACTGGACGGGAACAGATGTAAACAAAGATACAACATCGAAACTCAAAAATTGATGGGTAAAAGGGTTTAATGATCGAGTACGATTGATAAAGTCCACGGTATTAGAAAGATGTGAATTTGAAATTTTTCCTATTAAGGGTTTTAGTTGTCTCGAAATCCAAGATGATAATTTGAATGTAACACAATTAGTATTTGAAATGATTGGACGAATGGGGTGATTAAGTTTATGAATTTTGGGCAATCCATAAAATTGTGCCAGATTAGTCATATAAGATTTATTATTGGAATGAACGGAAGGATATTGTTTACAAATCAGTTTTAAATTTTTATTAAAGGAAATCAGGTCGTCATTTTGAATTAGGATTCAAAACTGATTTGTAAACAATACCCTTCCGTTCATTCCAACAATAAATCTTATATGACTAATCTGGCACAATTTTATGGATTGCCCAAAATTCATAAACTTAATCACCCCATTCGTCCAATCATTTCAAATACTAATTGTGTTACTTTCAAATTATCATCTTGGATTTCGAGACAATTAAAACCCTTAATAGGAAAAATTTCAAATTCACATCTTTCTAATACCGTGGACTTTATCAATCGTACTCGATCATTAAACCCTTTTACCCATCAATTTTTGAGTTTCGATGTTGTATCTTTGTTTACATCTGTTCC